>JBCAUJ010000005.1:3031473-3070428 GCA_038406275.1 Cataglyphis albicans | reverse complement strand
TACTTGACATAGTAATCGATTTACCTTTAATCGAAAGCAAACCAGTCCCATGAGAACTTCACCCACGATCTCGAAACGAGGATCGGAAAGTACTAGGGCCTCGAATTCGTGCGCTTGAGCGATGTGCGTCCTGATGTGCTTTTGAAGGTTCTCGACTCCGTACAGCCTTAACACGAACCAAAGTTTCAGAGCCCGAAATCTGCGTCCGAGTGGAATTTGCCAATGCTGTAACGAAATATATGCGCCGACTGATCAACGATAATACTTTGCACAATCTACTTTGCCTGAAGAAATTTTTCCAATTAGACGTATCAGCTCAAGGATATCTACGCAAACTTCTACGTTAGCATGTCGAAATCAATTTAAGTAACATTCAGCAGACGTTACCCTGTAATCCGGTGCCAAACCCTGCATATCGTGTTTCAGGTACAAGGGATCGACATTGAAGGCGTTTATGACGTATGTCGGATTCTTGAGCCACATGGCCGAACAATCGAAATTCACTAGCATCCACTTGTGCGGATTAAAATTAAATGAATCTGCCAGCTCGATACCTTTCATTAAATATCGGAATTCCGGACAAATAAAAGCGGATCCTGTCAAATCAAATGGATATAAGTAATCTATCGTTATTTTGCGCGCCAGTGGCATAAAAAAAGTTAAATCATACCCGCATAAGCTGCGTCCACGTGCAGCCAAACGCCTTCACGATTCGCTACAATGCCCATTTCGTCAAGGCGATCGAAGGCGCAATTAACGGTTGTGCCTAAAGTAGCGACAGCCTATAATAACAAAGCAACTCTCAAGCATTAATATACTCTAATTTATTATAATTATCATTCTGGATATCTGAATATATCGACGTTTCCTTACAATTTTTTATATTATATCATCGATTCTCTCTACTCTCGAAAAAAGATAAAAATACTGGAAAAAAATAATGAGAACTAAATCTTAATTAAGCTAGACTTACGTAAAACGGTATAAATCCTTGCTCCTTATCCTTTCGGATTGCTTCGGCCATGGTGTCGCCCCGCAGCTTATATTTCTCATCGACTTCCAATTGTCTGAATTTTATTCCACCGAGGAGTCCAGCGCGTTCAACCGAACTATGCGCTTGACCTAAAAAAAATATAATATCTCATCACGATTAATCTGATTAAATAATAATAATTAATTGTCTGTCGAAAAATCTATGAAATTATTTTGGAAGCAATCTCATTCTCTGTTTTCTTTCGCTATTATATCCAATTTTTATCATGTGACCACAGCATTAATTAGCAATTAGTACGTTTACTATTTATATACAATGTTTTATATTTAACATTTATTAAAAATTATCATTCATTGCATTTATTAAATTTGTATTATACAAATAACTTGATGGATTTTATTAATTATCGCGAATTACAAAATATTAAACATAGACAATTTCGGGCATCATTATTTCTTCAAATTAATTTTTAATACTTTTAAACGAACTATATATCTAATGTTTCGTAAAATATTATAAGTGCGCATTTATCAATATCTCTTATTGATAGCGAAAATTATTGACATCCTTTTCAATCATTATTATAACACAAAAGAAAGTAAAAAATATTTTATTCCCTCTTTGGACAATGGCGATTCATTAAGCTTCTAGTTTCGTTCGATATTTCTAATCGAAAAAATAACTCGTCCATTATATATATCCGTAAAAAAAAAGAAGTTATATTTTTTTTTCTTTTATTTTGATGGAGTGCCGCGAGATTATTGTGGGAATTGCGAGAATAGTAGAGAAAATTCGGTCTGAAATATAACTGGAACGGTTATTACGAGTTGCCATGACGACAAAGTGCTGCTTGATGAAGTGCCGTGAACCCCCAACACTCACCCCATATCACTCCATCCCTCTCATTTCTCCCTATTCGCGTGCCTTTGAACTGATTGCGCCCGGTCACTGAAAGCGACCGGACACTTTTCAGCATATTGACGCGCGTCGGCGTAATGCAATAGACACGAATGAAAAATTACTTGGAAATTATATGTAACAGTGATACATTGTGTTAGCTTTGACGACAGTGCGTTAAAAAAAAATATAATCTTCTGGACGAAAGAATCTATTAATCGAACAAATAAATTAATTTTCTATTACTTTTATCATATTTTGAGAAAGTGATAAATTAAGAAATTTCAGATTTATCCCATGTTTTATAAAATTATTTATTTTCTTGCAAAATTCTTTGCACTCGCTACAATAATACGCGTAATTTAACGAACACATATATATGTATAAGAAATTGTTCTGAAACATTCTAATAAATTTACGAGTAACATGCTCGTAATGATACTTTTATATTTTATAAAACGTATTCTTCTATCTTTATTCATATCTCGATTACTATTATAAGTGTGAGACTAGCAAAGCTTACTTAATACTCATTGAAATATATGTCACAGTTCAAGTGTCTATTAAAGCCATTGAATTTTATGCTTAATTGTAGTCATATTCCATATCATTATTCGTTCGATAAAAATAAAGGAGAATAGTTGACTGAGAAATAATTTATATGATCCGAAATATTTTATATATCAATATTTTATATATCAATATTTTATATATCAATATTTTATGTATAAAATTATTTCTCTAAGATTAAGAAAAATTATTTGAAGCAATTACTTTATGCAAGTTATTTCGGGCAAATCTTATCTAATTCATCATAAATTTTTAATGATAAATACCATTATAAAATGAGTAAAAATGTACTTACAGGAACAGTATGCGACTAGCTTGTTGATGATCTCGTTTTCCGTCCAATCGGGATGCTGTTCTTTAACTTGCTTTATCTTCTTGGCCTTCGCTCCTAATAACGCTACCAAAGTTGCTTCGCTAGCAGTTCCCTGTAGATGAAAATTGCAATTTAAACACGATTTTAATGGCATCTTCATTTGTCTTACCGCGATACTGTTATGTAATATTAAAAAATAGCCTTTGTAAATGCAATAGAGCTTTTAAAATATTGTTTACCTGAATAACACCACCCCCTCTTCCACCGCTGCAAGCAAGAAACTCTTTCGGCAGGTCCAACATTTTTCCTAACCAGTCCAGCATGATTACTTCCAATTCGGTGCAAGCTGGACTCGCAATCTAAAATAAAAAAAAAAAAAAAAAAAAATACGTGTCAAAATTAATTAAGAAAACAATATTAATATTAGCTTTGTTTTTTCTCCCTTTTTTAAGAGCTTATTAAAATATATTTTATTTAAAAAAAAAGAGAGATATATTTTACTATGTTTAATGTGATTTAAACTTTTATCTATGACTGATTTTTTGTTACTCTTAAAATTATAAAGATAGAAATATAAAAAAATAAGGATATGTCATTAATAATAATTGCAACATAACATCATGCAAAACAGAAATGTGCAAAATTCATAAATAATCGCTCGAAAATTCGAGAAAAACAATTTTATAATTTTTTGATACTTACCCACGTGAATCCAATACAAGCAATAGCTCCACTTAACATATCGGCCAGAATTGCAGGATATGATTGGGCAGTAGGGAAATAGGCATGGAATTTTGGACTATGCCAGTGAGTAACCTGTGAACATTTTTATCTCGCTTCATTTATTGCCTGCTTGTAGAATAATTAAAAATATTGACGATAAAACTGACACATTAAACATTTTATTTTACAACTATTATCGATATTGTTTTGTCATACATTAATTATTATTCAAATAAATTGTTGATGATAATTTAGAACATTTAAAATTGAATTGCTTACACCTGGCATTATCACTCGTTCGATATCAGCCATTATATCTTTCCATTCCTCGGGGGATTTTGGTGCTTCGGAGGGCAAAAGAGGTTTCATATATCCTGGCTCTACCGTAGGCAAAACTCTCCTAGAAATTAAAAAAATTATTACTATACGTGCGTAAATATATATTACGCAATTATAAATAACATATAAATTATTATTTAAATTATTAATTATTATTTATTTTACATCAAGCAATTTTATGCAATTGCGTTTTTTATTTACCTATCTCTAATATTTTCTAAATAATCCGTGATATATTCCGCCATCTCTTTGGCACAATCCTTGAAACTATCAGGATCCATGACTTGCTTCCTGTCGTCTATAATATATATTGAGACAAAAATGATTATTAATAAAATACAACGATATCAAAAATCCATTCGATTACGTTTTAATGATGTATTAAAATAGGTGTGGTTCCGATATCCTTGGCATATATAATAAATATGCACACGACATGCACTTTGAATAAGTCTAATACGCGTAGAATTCTTATTTATCTTTCAAGAATGATTATCGTTTATTTGTACATGAATGCAGAATGATAGCGACTCAATTTCCGCATATTACATGTCGAGGACTGATACAGATGACGATAAGAATCTTATTGACAATGCAACATTGTGCGATAATAATTTATAGAAAACATGTGAAGTATATAGGTGAGGCGCGCTGTTTTGTCAGATTCAAGGAGACGTATGCTAAAATAAAAACGATGGTTGCAGATAAAAAGTGAAAGTGATACTTGTGCCAGTTTCTATGATTAGGATTAATTAAATTCTCGGAAATTACATTGGAATAGCGCATTAATATTGCATTTTGTGCGCGATTGCATATGTTAGCTGAATATCGCTGATTTCAACAAGTGGAATGAATAAAATTATCTTATCTTATGTATGTCAAATATACAAAATGGAAAAAACTAATCATTATTGATAGTAATATTTTTTACATTTTGTTAACAATATTTTATAAAAGATATTAAAATTATTAAAATTATTATCTATATTTTCATTCATTGTTTTATATATTATACGTTTTCCTTTTAAATATATTAAACGAGGAAACTTTATTACAGGTAAGATTTGCATTACACAACTTAAAACGAGTGACGTTTTCATTCGCGTCACATCTCGCTTTCTGTCATTTTCGTAAAAAAGTAAGTGACGACAGAAGTAATATATATACGTAAATATGTTTGGCTTGTCGAGCGACATGCTTAACAAGCTAATCAATAATTAACTACGTAGCGCCTTCAATGACGTAGGTCTTGAGAAACTCAGCAGCAAGTGAGATAGATGCATGCGTATCGTTGCCGGATAGAATGTCTCGGCGAGATCGAAAGTGGAAGGAGAAGGACGTCGAGATCGAAAGAGCGTTCGCGACGATCAGACCGCCTTCGTGGAGAAGTAAGAGTGAATTCGCCGTAATGACCATGACTTATTTTCATGGAGCAAGTTTCGTTCGAATTGTTATTTGTCTATCGAAACGTGATTTTTGTCTACTACAGTTTTTTTCCTATGACGCACTCGCGCGATTTCGCGACGCGAATTTAAAAGATACGGTTGCGTAAGATACAGATAAAAATGAGATTTTGACAATAGACACCTTCCGCAATTTTATTATGTGACAAATAAAAAATAGTTCAGGGTAGATTTTTGCTTTTTGTTCTCGTTTCAAGATATTGGAGTCATTCCTTACACGTAAAGGCCTTAGCACAATCAACATAGAAAGTAATGGTCATAATGTTTTGTTATCTTTTTCTACTTGTATTGTTAAAATTTATAAATAATTAAAAATTCTGTATTCTTATTTATATATGTATACACATATGCATAAAATTAAAATACTGTAGTATTATTATAAAACTTTATTTTATTAAAAAAATCAATTAAAAGTTTATTCTTACCAATAATATTAACATCAGTAAAAACTGAAGAAAAAAACGGATGATATAGTTTTTTTTATATATTTCAAAAATACTTGATAATCGCGAAAATAAATCAGAATCTTTTCGAATTAAAATGAAATCACTTCGGAATAAAAAAAAAAAAAAGAGGGAGAGAAAGAGAGTGCCTTGGCACGTCAGGAAGGTGTGCAGTAACGAATGACTCCTGATGTGATAGAGGAAATTCCCGCGCCGCTTGGGAAATCCCCTTTTGATACAGCAAACATTTCTCCAAAGAAAAATATAAACACGCTTCCCGCATGAATATGTGTTAAGATTGTGGGTCGCATCGAGCTACTTTCGATCGGGAATGCTAATTATAGAAGCATATCATAATTTATATGTTTGCGAGTCTCGATGTTGACAGAATATTTTTTTCGACATGATATACATGCATCAAATTATTTGCGAATATATATATATATATATATATATATATATATATATATTCTTCTCTATATAATTATATCAATCATTTTTTATTCAATGAGAAAAAAATTTTGTGTGGATTTTTATTTGCATTTTGCGCGTATTATATGCATTAAATGTAATATATTTAATATATATGATGGAGAATTATAGTATTGAATTATTGTAAAATATGTTGCTATTTTGTGAAATATCTATCTGATCGATCATAATTCTTCCTTTTTAGATCCCATTAAAAAATTTCAGCAAAATGTTAAGCTTCATATCAAGCCATCTCTTACGAAGCCATTTTTTACGAAATAATTCGCATCGCTCAATTTTGCTACACAGGATATTTTTCTCTTACATTTTTTATAATATATATAATTTTTTTAAACAGTTTCTTGAGATTCTGTACTATTTATATTTTACAAATTTTTATGCAAATAATGAAAAACTTTTCGTACAAAATATTTGGTGAAATTGCAAAAAAAAGATTTTATTTAAAATATCATAAATGAGAAAACCAAATATTTATCAATTCTTTTCTAAGAATATAATTAAATTAAATTTTTAATTAATTATTATATTACTTATCGCTTCACAGAATATTATGTCGAAAAAAGTCTTAGAAGAGATGTATGACATTTAGTAAAGTGCATATCTAAATACTTTCCGATAAGGAAAAAGATAGCTCGCGATCTCTAACTTAATAGTGTATCTTTGTGCCTTCCCAGATCTCAATCGAAGTGAATAAAGTTTTTTTTTGCGTCAAATATGTATGTGTAAGTATGAGAGAGTGAATGAAAGCAAACACTCAACTGTATTTAGGTGGATGTCAAATATAGCGAGCATCGAAAACGTTACTCCTATTCATATAAATATCCAGACAACTATTTATAACGATGTGAGAATAACTCAAGTATTAGATAATCTCAAAATAATGTTTAATCCTTTTTCATGCAAAGTTTAATTGTCATTTATCTCCAGAGCGTAACAGATTAATTCAGCACGCTGATGCTATTACAGTGTGCTCTTCTATGTCGGAGCGGAGGTTTAACTAAGCGAAAGCTCAATAATTAGCTTTAGATACTGAGAGAGAGAGAGAGAGAGAGAGAGAGAGAGAGAGAGAGAGAGACTAGGATAGTTTACATAGACTGATATAGATCGTAAAATTTTCCAAAATTCTAAACATTTTGCCTTTTGATATCACTGAGCTGATTGATTAAAGGTTTAAATGTACCCTGCATTTGACATAAATTTTTCCTACAAGATCTCGTATTGAAAACATCGATGTCGTCAAGAAGAGATATTAAAAATTAGCGATAACAATATATATATATATATATATATATATATATATATATATAATTCGCATTAATCCTATTTCATCGTATATAAAAGTAATTTGAAATAAATTTGGAAAATTGCATGTCTTTTATTTTTGCGCGACTTATCGAGCATTTTCGACAAATAAAAAATTTTCTAAGATTTTTTGATGTTGACAACTTTGATAAATAAAAAATAAAAAGTATATATTTCTTCAAAAAATAAGTAAAAAGAGAGAAATACAATAGATTAACAACAGCTGCAAAATTCACTGAGCACTCGTACGCTGTTATACTGATTGCATTTAATTAGTAATTAATTAAACAAAAAAATAAGCAATTTTAATTATGGCGCAATTATAATTACGGCGTTACAAGGTAAAATCAAAATTCGACTCACGTATCGAGCGAGCCTGGACGATTCGCAGGACGGTCCCTCTTGACAATGTCGAGTACGATATCCACGTGTGTGTGCGGATGACAGGACGGTGATTCCGCGTGATGATCAACCGGTATTCCGCGACGGATTGCCGCTCCGTTCGCGTCTCGCCGCGCTTTATGTAACACCCCACTCTTCGCCGTTCGCCCCGATCGTGTCGCACGTACGTCGAGATTCGCTTACCTTGTCCCGAGTTGCGAGTCCACCGAGGTCCGAGATCGATAGCGGAATACGCGATCGATAACGGCCGGTCTCACTCGACTAACGCGTAGGCCGCGTCAATTTTTTTTTCTTTTTTTTTTACGTTGATCGTGACAGAAAGTGCGATTTGATATGACTTATTCATTTGTGTACGATCGTTCGTTACTTGACGTTGTGATGTGAACGATTAATGTCGAATAGATTAAATTAGAATTAAATAATTAAATTATTTGGGTCAATGAAAGTGTTATCTTCGAGGTTTAAATTGAAACTTTTTTAAGTATTTTGGTAATTTTACGCGAGAGATATGTGCTGTTTAATGTTTCGAAAGAAGTGTGCCAAACTGAAGAAATCATTAAGGAATGCCTCCCAGCTTTAATAATATTATTAGTAATAAAATAGAGAGAGATAGTTGAGAAGTTTATACTTGATACACTTGGTGAATATTTTGACACATCTATTTTAATTTAAATAAACTGTGGCTAAAATATATTTTACATATATATATGAACTTTTTAATTAATTCCTTTCGAGATAATGCAATCGTGGATTACGTAAAGAAAATCGCGAAATCAAAGGAGCATAATAATATCTCGAAGATGAAATCAGGACGTTGAGAGCGATTGCTCATCGCTCACGATTTGATTACACATGCGAAATCAAGGAAGCATTCAGTTGATAAATCGAATTAACTCCGGATAAACTCGATTCTAGTTTCCGATCGCGCACGATCTTTCCATCGGAAGAAATACTTGACGTTCGCCAGCGCTGTCCTGACCTTAGGCAATCCGTCGTGATCTAGAAAGGAATCTTAGCGAAAACAATCGTCCTTTCACAATAACAAACGAAGGTTACTTCACAAAAGCTAAACATAAATATTTCCTCGACTTCATTGTCACTGAATTCATCGTAGCATGTTATACGTTCTCTAGCTTCGTTATCTCTTTCATAGTTACAAAAATTATCTCTAGCGAAGAAAGGATGCATCTTAGATTTTATTATTTCCTCCGTATAATTACAAAGAAGTAGTTTGTGAAATTATCAATTTTACATATAAAAAGACATAAGGCTTATTAAAATATTTAATAAGCTACACATCGTGTGTGACATTAGCGGATGTCTATACATATATTAAATTAGTTGTATGAGTCATTAGTGGATAAATAAAATTAAAAGAGAAATTATTAAGAATAGAAATAAATATTAGAAAGGGAATGGGAATTAACGCATAATGAATTAAAAACCAATAATTAATTCATTCTGTTAATGCTCTTTCTAATATTTATTCCTATCTCTAATATTTTTTCTATTATGCGTTGAGCCTAATTAACTCAAGTCGGAAATAATTATGTGCAGGTGTATTTACGTCTTATCTTGATTACATATTAATGACTTCGCGATCATTATTGAATTCTATAAATATATCATGATGTAATAATTATATTAATGAGTATATCAAAACTTTTTAAAATATTGATAAAAATATTTTTTATAATAAAAAAAATAATATCTCTTTCATTGTTTATTATTATTATTTTTTTTTTATTCAAAAGAATTGACGAAGCTTATTTCCATAATGTTAAGACAATTATAAAAATATTATATTTATGCCTGAAGAAGCAATATTTCATCAAATTTTCTATTCTCTGGATAAATTAATTTCTTTTATATCGTGACAACATAAAAGTATTAATATAATAAATAATATAATAAAAGACTTAATTTCACATGATAGTAAAATCGAATGGTGAATTCCCTGAGCGGTGATGTTAACTCATCTAATATGCGGGGCAGAACGGAGCAATTCGATAATAATCCTCGAGCATAAGAATGCGAGGAAAGTAAGAACCCGGCGTGTTCTCGAGAAAAGCCATTTCCTTCTATCCGCGAGAGGTGAGGGGAGGAGGGAGGGAGGGAGAGGGGGCGCTAAGAGTGGTCGGACTTTTCCGAGGACACTCGGTCGGATTTTCTTCCTCTTTAACCATCCTTCTTCTTCTTTTTATTGCCGTGCTCCTTGCACGTCGGAGGAAGTCGAATCTCGGAAAATGAATGTACTTTTCCTCGATGCACTCTGTGCCGTCGTCATGGTTACCTGCTAAGTCATACTGTATCCTGTAATCGACGGGACTTTCCGCGAATGTGTCGCGAATCATATTAGGCCACTTCTGCGTAGGCCTTGTTGCGAACTTGTGTCTCTGACGTCAAGAGCGACTCGACGTCGATTAAGGAAAGTACGGCAGATAAGAAAGATGCTTCTCGGAGTAATCGGATTTCCCATAGAATAGTTTGATTTTTATTGCACATTTAACGTCTTAACGAACGTAACTTTTGTTTTTGATTTATGAATCGTATAAATAAAATTGAGTGCACGAATAAGTGTTAACTTTTAACAAAACATAGAGACAAAAATTAATTCAAAATATTTATTTAAAATAGAAATATTTTACAATTTAACAATTTAAGGAATTAAATTAATTAATTAAATAAATTTAAGAAATACTTAATTTTTTTATATTTGACTGTGTCTTTGTATTAATTTAAATGTGTGTTTTATTAATAAATCTTGTTTTTAATTATATAGTATATAATAAATGTATACAATAAATATATAATTTTAATTACAATATCGATTTTGTTTTTCTATGGGAAATAATATCAATCATTTTCTCTTATTAATAATCACCTTATTCTTAAATCGTAATTCACGTTTACATAGCGAGATTGTCAACCGCATAAAGGGAGAAAGATTGAAGAGAGAGCAATTTCCTGGTGCTCTTTACTCGAGTGCTACCTCTGTCCGAACTTGTTCAACCATATCAGAGCCATGGAAGTGACGAGCTTCAACATTGAATTCCTGACTATTGTGAAAATCGTATAATATAGCTATTCTGTTACTTATTTATCGATTTACATTTTTTAAGAAAAATTTCTAATAAAAAATAAAAAATAATTATTACGTAATAAAATAATAAACGTGAATAAAAATTTAATTTAAATTAATTTTAATTTTTTTAAATAAATTTCATACAATTTTAATTTATTCTACTGTCTCTCCAAATTCTACTGGATTCTTCATTTAAAATTCTGACATAATAATTAAAAAATTTTTAACTATTTTAAGAAAAATTTATTTGTTTTTAATCATTTTTCAAATTAAACTAGACTTAATAGAAGTTGAAGATTGCCATTTCTTATATTCTTTCCTCGCGATGATATCAATACTCTTAACTCGAAATTTCAATTTACAAGTACAAGTCGATTTTGTTATTCAACGAATGCCCATTCGTTTTCGCGGTAACTGCAAGGTAGCCATCATCAAATGTAATGCATTATGTATGAGAGCAAGATACGGACCCCCATTGTTTCAGAAAGCATAGATCCAACCGGAAGAGAGTAGTGGCCATTGCGGAGAAAAATGACCTCTCTTTTTTATTAAAGTGTTAAACTACAGAATAGTAACAGAAAGAAATGTATCGGACCTACGAAAGTAAAATCGTATATCGTGTATGATGAGTTTGTGCTTATCTAAACATGCTACAAAATTGATATACTGCGTTTATTTTTCTTATATCTCTATTTATATTAAAATTATATAATAATTAGAATTTATCACGATTATAGTTTTTTCATTTTAATTACACAATTATTATTAAATATCATTATTGTATACTTTAGCATTAAAGTCATTCAGGATAGCAATTATGATGTATATAAAAATTGTGAAGAAGATTCTTTTGTCATCAATTATTTTTTTTTTAAATAAATAAAATATTTTTCGTAAAGATATAGAGCTCACTTAAATTTTTTATTATATTTTTATATAATTTTTTACACGTTACGTCTTTAATTAATGAAATTTCAGTACTCAAAAATAATAAATATTAATAGGGAGCGCATATTTATCTCGGAAAAAATTAGCGGCTTGCGCTTAAAAAGTTAAGAATAAAAAAAGAATTGGACAAAAGTGTGTGTGTAAATCAATGGAGAGTCTGAAAGGAAGAGAACGTGGACAAGAGTATTCCATTAACTGGCGGAGCTTTGCGTCACACATCCAAGTACTTGCTCCTTGATTTAAAAAGGGAACTTGTGAAAATTGAAAGATTTCTCTGCAATCGCACTTTATTTACTCCACCTTATTTGATGGTCTAATTTAATCGACTGATTGGCCAGCGCGATGCTCAATGTATTTATTGACCGTGGTTCTTATAAAAACTAAAACAAATTAATGTAATATTTTTAATTAAAATTTGACAAAATAAATTTGAATTAATTAAATAATTAAACAATTTGATAATTAAATAATTAAATGAATTTTTCATCTGAAATAACAGATTCGATTTGAAACATTATGGTAATTTAATTAAATAACAAGATCGCTAATTTGTAATTAATATTTTTTTTTCGTCAAAAACTATATTAGATATCTACTTAATAAAACAGATGCGAAATGATCTTGAAGTTTACAG
This sequence comes from Cataglyphis albicans, assembly GCA_038406275.1. Taxonomy (NCBI): domain Eukaryota; kingdom Metazoa; phylum Arthropoda; class Insecta; order Hymenoptera; family Formicidae; genus Cataglyphis; species Cataglyphis albicans. The sequence goes on along the minus strand of JBCAUJ010000005.1, from coordinate 3,057,823 downwards.
CGTTACACGACAATTTTAATAAAATTATAACCTAAGTACTCGATGTGTGCGCATCGAGATAATAAATAATAATAGTGCAATGATAAATTAACAGTTGGTACAAGCTACAATTATCTGTATCGACACTTAATGCCGATGATTAGTTCAGCGAAAAGAAGAGATATCAAACATTCGTGTATCTGTCACTGTTGTCAAAAATGAAATATTAACCAAAGAAGTCTCTTCATGTTTTGAGTTTGCAAATAGAAATATATGTAAACACTATATAAAAGCATCGTTCTCTTTTATGATACTGTTTTCATCATGCAAGGTTTGTTATGGCGTATAAACACATACACGTTGATATAATTTATTTCATCTAATCTATCAATATCTCGATTAAAGAATTTCTTTTTTATATAAAATTTTAATTTTATAAAAATATTTTATAATTTTTTAAAAAAATATTTGATAGAAATATTTTATAACTTTGTAAAAAATATTTTATAAAAATCGATCGTAGTTAAAAGTATTTCCTTTTAGGTTTAATCGATTCATATTTCGATCCGAAATCGTAGTGAGACCGCGGAGCAAGAAATCAGAGAACGATCGCTTTTTCGTAAGCCCAAGAAAGTTGTCGTGTATTAATTCGGAATGGAAACGGTGAAATATTATGCTAGATTCATAGATCCTCACTGGATAACTGTGGTGGCTACAGGATTGTACACGCATCTTCGACACATTTGCATAATCGGGCTGTGTTTCGAGGAGGAAGAAACTCTGCCTTTTGATCCGTCATACGCATCGGTACTCTTCGTCTTCTCGGTTTTATGTTTGTTAGCGGAATACAGATTGTGGCCTATAACTCTCAAAGAACCACCGATTCAGTTGCTGTATATTTACGAAGTAAGTCCTGGAGCGCTATTATTTTAAGATCGTTTTATTTTGGAGTCGATTTAAATAGGAAGTGAAAAGAATAAAATATATAATATTAAAAATAATATTAAAAATATTAAAAAATAATAATGTAATATTAAAATATTAAAATTGATTGATACAAAAAAAAAATAATAATAATGCCGGATTATCTCAATCAAGAGTCATGTTAATTGAAAGCCGGCTTTATCACACACAGATGTTGATAGCTGCATTGAGTACGAATTTAGCAATTCGTATGGTATGGATACCAATGATGGAGGCAATTTTTTGTCTGACTCAAGAATCTAGTAAATGGGTACGTAACATCCAAGATGTAATAGCTCTGTAATACTCTTGCATCATGATTTTTAATTCCTTCAATTATTTATAACTTTATTCTCATAATTCTTTCTTTCAAAATTGTCGGATCAATGACAGATGTTGTATAAAACTATAATGAAAAATGAATCATCATTATTAATTAATTTTTCTCAATGAGATTTCACTGTTTACGCTGCTACACTTATAATTGACTCACTGCTTATCAGTGATAATAAACTTATTTTATTTTAGAGAATACACACTTTGTTTTAGTTGTTTTGGTTGAATGCAACGATAGGTCTGGATAACTATTCTTGGTTGACCACAATAGCGGATTATATGGCCACAGAAAGCGCAGCGACGTACATGGCGTTTTGCATGTCGTTATTATCCTTCGTGTGGATGCTGGACGCCACCGAGTCCCTGGACACGTTTCTGGATACGTGGAGCAAGTAGTGAATTCTGACAACTACAAAATCTTATCCGCAAAATTGTCACTGACATGTAATAAAACTATAATGCAACTTTTTTTTTTTCATTTATGAATATGTACAATATTTCATCTTAACGAAAAAAAAAAAAATTGGCTCTCTCGAGATACTTAAAATCTCTTTATAATATTTAAAAGAAATTCTAATTCATTAAATTCGTTAAAATCTTTAAATAAAAAATTTTATCCACGTTTTATTATTCATAAAAGATATCAAGTGTATTATAAATTCCACAATTGTCTAATCTAATAACAATTTCTCTTGTTCTCTGGAAGACGTTTACAATTCGTGAATGTTGCGAAACGTCGCAACCGTAAAAACAAGAAGATTACGTTCAAGAATCCTGAAGTGACCCAATCGATCTTTTATCGGGTTTGTCGAATGAATCCATTTACGACAAATCACAGTTTCTAATCTGTTACATTTTTTGCATCTTTGTATTTAATAAATATTAATTTGTAAATTTTCTTAAATTATTACATTTGTCATTATCTACGTTGCATATAAGTATAAGAATAAATCATATTTCTATATATATTTTATCAATTTAATTCTAAACATGTCAAAAATTTATAATAAACTGTAATAACAAGTCAGAATTTATAAAAATTATATTAGCAATTTTTAGTGGTTATTATTTTATATGACTCAATATTTATTCTCTCTATTATAATTTAACAATTTGTTTTATGTGACAAATATATATATATTTTAATCAAACTTTTTTTCTAATTTTGAGGAGATTTTCTATTTGGAGAATTTATTCAACAATTAGAAATGTTAAAGCTGACTTCATATCATAAATATGTCATTGAAAAATTTGTGCTCTTCTAAAAACTAATTAAATTCATAAATTAAATCTGAATGGCTACTGAACGATTATTTATTATTTTACAATATGGTGCAATTGCTGTGTACGATATGGGCATTAATGCTCAACATTTTAAGAATATCGATATTTCAAACGTGCTTCGATAACGTTATGGAAGATGAATACGGTTATCCTTTAATATCAAGTCCACCGATTACCACATTTTTAATCGCAACAAGTGTCTACGTTATCATCGTCAATTCCACGATATTTCCACAATCTTTTCGACAACCAAAACCCATCTTTATGTGTTTGTACGAGGTTAGTGTGACGATGAGAATGTTATTTCGTTATCGATTTTTTTTTTTTTTTGTTACTTTAAATTATTTTTTTTTTATATTTCTAATTGCAGTTTCTAGTCACAGCTTTCTTTTTGGAATTTGCCATCGCCTGTTTATGGACGCCGATAGACGTGCTCGTCTTAAGCACGTTGCCAAAGAATATTTGTCATGTAACGTAATGATACTGTCCTTTTATTTTAATTTATATTTAATACCATAATTTTTCATTAACAAAACGCCTCTTGGCGGCATGCTTAAAGATATCTGCTTCAAGTTAAAATATTTTATGCATTTGTATGAATCAAGATTTTAATGAAATTTTTATAACTAATTCATGCAAAAATTTATACTCACTGAAACTTAACTTGAGTAGACATTTAGTCGATTGGGATTAGAAAATGCAGCCCAAGTATTGAACGCATATAAATCATCCATGACGATTTTTACAAATGGAATAGCAGCAACGATTCTTGCCATTACTCTTCATGTTACAAGAGCCGTCGATTTCCAGGAGCTTATGTGAGTTGGGAAAAGTTTTGTTGTAAAAATTTTTCTATTATCAATATTATAGCATAAATATTGCAAAATCCAAATCCATTATTTTGAAACTTACTATATCAAACGTTAACGCTCTTATTAAAAGTTGCTCTGTAAATTTGGATTTATATTATTTCGAAAAATAAGCGATTCACGTAACGCTAATTAATCATAAATTCAGGGATAACGGAGTAATGCATTTCCTATGGCATTTGAGAACGAAATTGTGGCAACGTATACGGAGCGAACTTCCAGAAATTAAGAATAACAAAGAAAATAAAGGTCGTCGCAACAATCGCAGAAAAAACTGTAATAAAAATTCGTGCGAACAATCAAGATAGCTCTCTAGTGTCGTAAAAAATTTCCGCTACGGAAGATGGAAATTGTCATCTCATCAAGGAAATTGTCATCTCTCTAAATCTATAACGACGCAAAAAGGAATGATATAATTCGATCTAATGAAATTAAATTCGCTATTCACAACATTATTATTCCATCAACCGTTTTATGAAAAAGAAGGCATTTATTTCGTTCGAACTGAAGTGTAAAGTACAAATGGTATAGATAATATAGTGGTAATAATGTAATAATTATAATCGTTAATAAATATCAATTTAATTAATAATACGGTGTGTCCCAGTATATACTGCAGGTTATTAATATTAATATTATTATAATTATATATATATATATACGGTAATTGTACTAATGGGATGTGTTCAGTGGCAGCGTTACATTATGTAATAATATGTATATCTTACAGTGATCTCTTTCTCTTTTCATCGATCGATAGATAATGCCATATCTCTTTTTTTTTCTTTTTCTTTCGCTCTACGATCATTGTCTATGCTTCGCTTCGAAAGAGCACTATCCATGAGATTGTGAAAGAACACCTCTCATCGTTATTAATAAATTGAAATTATAAAGGTCGATTTTTTTCTTTCGAGCTTCATTTTTTAATGAATTAATAAATAAATTTTTAATCTTACCAACTTTTTTTCTCTATGCAGAATATATTTTTCGCAGATGTGTCAATGCATTTTGCATTTGTTTCTTTTCTTGTATGACAAAAATCTGAGAGAAAATTTAAAATGGACTAAGAAAAAATTTTCGATATTATATATTGTGTTTATTTAATTTTTATAAAAATAATAATTAATTTTTAAATAAACATTATTTGAAAAAAGATAAAAGACGTTATCTAGAGCCACAGCGTACGAAAAAAAAAAATGAAAACGAGATGCTCTTTCTTGCTCTCCATGAGATATGATGAAACAGACTAGTGCCTCTTCAATTTTTATATTTTTTTTTTCTCATCTGTCTCTCTCATCTCCATCTCTTTGAAATTGTGAACGGAATTCGGTTATATTAATTACGTGTATGAGTTTCACTCACGCTCGGCCCTGTAGTACCCCGTTTACAAAGTATATCTTTGTGCACGATTGGGCAGTGCTCAGAGAAAGGGTTGAGGATATGTAGGATGAGCATAATAATTTCCTTCTTTTTACGTTTTTCGAGGAATGGAGGTGTCGAGAAGAGTAACACCGATTTCGATAAAATTTAATGTAAAATGAGATCTTCTTTTAAAAAATTCCGTAAGTACGTACTTATTGTTAGATGATAAATTCCCCTGTATTACAAAAGGAAACATTCGCGCTTCATTTAATGTCAATTCGCCGGAATTACACGCACGAATCAAGCAAACACAGAGCCTAATCTAACGATAAATAACTTTGAGCCGAATTTTTTTACTATTAATTACATTAATCGCAACGAGATTGCGTTTTGGAATGGATTTAAGGAACGTGTCGTTGCTTTAATTTTTCTTATTTCTTTTCCTCCATTATATTTTTCGATTCCTTTATTTTCTTTCGATTTTTCGCGTCTTTCTCATCGTAAATCTTCAACACCGTTTGTTAAAAGTAAGTACGAGTAAAGTCAGTCGGTCGCAAATGAAATCGTGTTTCTTTTTATCTCACGAATTCTCTTTCCTGATTTATGGACTTCTTGAAGATCTCACGCAAAAATTGAAACCGATATAACTTCGGCGAGTGAAATTTTCAATGCCACAGACATGCACAATTGTCGACTTTTATAAGTGACATACAATGTTACATAATCTTATATATAGGTACGTGAGTAATATATAAATTATTTTAGATTGTCTTTTTTTGTGTATCTATCATATCAAAATTTGAATTTATCATAAGATTCTATTAAAATAATTTAAAAACACATTAAAAAGATGTTTAAAAAAGATATTGTGTATAAAGATACCCAAAAGATGTATAATATTAATCTTTCAAAGGCATATATTTTAAGTGTTTTTAAGATATTTCATATATATTTATTGGTATACCGGTTTCAATCTCTGCATTCCTTCAACCACACTTTGAAACTTTATATTCCATCTCTTGCTATCGTCTCTCGCTAAGCGCTTGCTATAGTCCTTCGCGAAGTTTTTACAAAAAATTCTCGAGGTGTACGGGTCGAGCGAACGGAGAAGACTTCGAGTCTCGTCGACCCATAGACACGCAATCAATCGCTATCGCAAGTTTTTGCGTAAAACGAAAAGGATGTTTCGGGAAATTAACTGCTATATCAGTTTATACGAAAATTTTGTTATGTGAAATCTGCTTAGAACAATTCACTCCAGATATCGAAATTGACATTTAATGATCAATTTTTTTTTATTAGATTGAGACCTATTATTTTGGATAATATGTTTAAAGTAAAAGGATCAGAATTTTTGCCTCTTTCTTGATCCTCGAGTCAAACGAGCGATCGATCGCATATCAACGATGTGTTCACTCGTATAATCAGGTTGTCTTTCCTTTTTTTTTTTCTTTTTGCCACTGCACACACGCAACACGCACTTGCGCGCTACTCAATACAGTTACTCAACGATAATTCTTTCGTCCTTCAATAATAATCCCCATTTAAATACTGTCTCTGCTTAGAATCTACTTTACGGGATCGAGCACATGACAAAGAATGGATAGACTAAAGGATCTAGGATGAACGGTGGGCTTCAATGAATCGGGCGTGCGGGCACCGAGAGATCATGACAGTTCTTTAAATAATAAACATCGTATATATAAAAAAGTCATAAAATGTGTACGATTATAACTAATTAAAATTTAATATGTGGAGAGATTTTCGGCGATTTCTTTAAAGCTTCCAAAAAATAAGCTGTTATTTATCTTGAAAAATAAATATAAATAAACCTTATTGTCAATTTTGTAGCATTAAAATATATCTTTCTTTTTTCTACGCAAGATTTATGCAATCAAATTTTATTATAAACACAAGCTCAAGATGACAAACAACGATTAAACACGTGAAAGTAAAATTGCATCTATTGCTAGTGAACTTATTGCTCGCTAGGATTATTGCCGTATCATAATGCAGTGATAAACTTACGTCGGACATTCGTTGTAGTTCGAAAAAAATCTATTTCTATATCAAAATGCTATCACATTAAGTCATACATTAATCTTTACGTAATCTACTGTCCAATTTAGGAACAAAGAAATTAGAAATTGCAGCAACTATTATTTATAGTTGCCCTTGAAACTGGTTACTGGATACTCAAGCATTATAAATGTTTAAAAAAATTCTCTTTTGCTTCGTTGGGTGCTCGTCAGAGCTCGGTGCTCGCAGTCCTTGGGAGCAACGATTGCACGCGGGACGTGTGTTTAGATAGGTAAATATACGCAACTTAATATCACAAATTCGTTGAGAAACTATACGCAAACACGATCATTGGTAGGACAGTTATACAGCGTTGCACAGTGACGCAGAATACTGCGCGCGCCGGCACACTCATACACATGTTAATTACAATATTCGTACAAGTGCTTACGACGTACATCTTTATAACGCCATCTCTCTCTAACTGGTAAATTGACTATTAATAATTCCCGTTGAGAATTTTACAGGTTTCAGTCGGGGCTCGGTGCGTGGAAAATCCTTTCCGCGAAAGGCGCGACGACACAATCGAGCGTGCACGAGGACTTTGCGTGTCGAGGCTTGCCCCGTGTTAGGGATCTTTTTCTTAGGTCAATTGTTCATTTTTATTTTCGGCGCATACACAATCGATTCTTCTAATTTTGTCGAAATAAAAAATCCGAAGTTCTTCTTAATTCACGAATTAGTTCGCATTCGATCTGATTTAAAAATCGTATTGACAATAATTTTTTTCCTATATTTTTTCATATATTGATTTTATCTTTTTTTTTAAATCACACAGTTTCCTAAGTAAAAACAAAAGAGAATTTCAGCAATTTATCGAATATTCATAGAAACTCGGGTGAATTTTAGATAGAATCTTTATAGTTTTAATATACAAATGTTATTTTTCTGGAAATCGTTCCTCATATAAAGTCCAAATGCGGGAAAATGTTTAGGAAATCCAGACTACATTGAAACGATGCATCGTCGATACATTCGCAATGACTAGAATCCAAAATCTTACACATTTCTTTCTCCCTTCGCTCTTAGCTCCCTCCTCATGCACGCGTATCTCGTATAACTGGTCGTGCCGTGTTCTTTCGCGCTTCGAATTCTCTTATATTTCCCCTCTCTTCGATGACGTAAAATAAATATTAAAACTATTTCGAGATATATCAACGTGAGCATAGTTTAGTGGATGCGTATCATCTCATTTCTCGTGTTGTCTGTATGTTCGTACGTGTCCTCTGTCTGTATGTATAATATATATTTGTATTTATATTTATATATATTTATATATATTTGTATTTATACTTAGACTTTTTATGTCCGCTATATTAAAATTATAATAATTACATTACGCGCACGGTAAACTCGTGCTTTCTCTCTGTCAACGCGAGTTCCTTTTCCCTCTTTTCTTGGACTTTCTCGTGAATCATTCTCTTTTTTCCGCTTCGTCGTGCGTTCTTCTCTTTCTCTATATATATAAATATTTATAATATATATTATAATATTTAATAGTATATAATACTATCACTAATGAGGATGGCGATGACGATGACGATGACGACAATGAGCCGATGTCGCGACAACTAATGATATCTTAACGTTAATTCCTATTATAGCAGACTATCTACGGTAGGATCATCCGTTACGAACGAGTGTGCACTGCTTTTAAAATTCCTCCATGTTCAGGACAATGAAATGTACTCATCGAGGATACGTCCTGTGGGACTCGTGCAGAAGAACAAAGAAACAAAAACTTTACGCGATAGCCGCGTCGACGAATCATAACACGCCAAGAGAACGATATCGTATTAATGTGTGCATGTGTCTCTGTCTATATGTATGTATGCATGTGTATGTGTGTGAGAATGCCCTTGATTAACGCCGTTACAACACATTTAACGCGTTCGTCCAAATCGCGACGATAAATAAATAAGTAAACGATCCCGTTGCGCGAGAACGACACGCTGATCTAAGATCCAACACTGATGACAACAACGCGATAAACACCTACACGTATATATGTATATATAAGTGTACGCACGCGAGGGAGTAATTTACCCCGATGATAACCGATGAGCGAGGAATCGATGCAATGAGGAGTAGGGGAAGTCTGTTAGAAAAAGTCTCGTCGCGTATCTTTGGATATTTCACTACGTTTTACGTTACATAACGTACTATACAGATAGGTATGCTGCGACCTTTTTCTCTCCGCCTTTTCATTAACCATTTCTACCATTAATCATCCCAGCATTATTGCAACCTTTCGATCTCGAGTATATATGGTATGTGCGTGTGTTGTGTGTGTTTTTGTGCACGCACCGCGGATGACATGATAGATGACGTAACGTTTAACGTCGCATGTCAGTACTTTCACTAACCGCACAGCTATGAGAATGTTGCCGTTTCTCGTTTGTCGAGGATTTATCACTCTCGATGAAGGACGCGTGTATCCTTCGGGATCCTTAAAATGTTCGTGATAGATCCCTGGCCATCCGACGTGACAGATCAGGTCGCCTTGATCAAAATCGCATGAGCACTTATTCGGATGATATGAATCGCGTGACTCGATGTAGTGTGATGTAGAGACTCGGCTTTTGGACGCTAATTTAGTCCTCTTCTTCACTCTCCTCCGCAGGACCATACATATCGGCCAGTTTGTCGAATCTCGGACCCCAGGCGCCTAAATATTCATACTCGTGTTGCTCGTCATCTGTACCTGCATTATATCAATTTATTTGTTGTGAATGCAACAAAAAGATGAAGAATTTTTTTAAGATTTTTAAGAATAAAACAAAGAACAGGAGTCTTCCGAAAGATAAAAGTTGTTCCTTCATATAATGCAAAATGAGAATTCTAAAAATTTTCTTTTTTACATACCAGAGGCTAATGATTCCAGAGAACCCGCGGTGCTTCCGCCGCCTTCGTAAGCATAATTCCGCAAGTCGTCAAAAGGCGGTGCGTTCGGGTCGCTATCAGCCCTCTTCTTATGATCCTCGATAAAGATACCGACATTCGGCTCCGGTCCAAGTGGATCTAAAGAAATAAGATACTCTTATCGATTATCAATTCCCGTAAGTTACCTCGCTTTGCAAGCAATAAAAAAAGTATGACATGTACATGCTACTTTACACGGAGGTATCTTGCCGCCCATTTCCGGTATCGGGCCACCAATCGGAATCTGCAGGGGCGTGATATCGAACGCGGTCATATCATCCTCTCCGCCACCCTCGTCATCATAGTTGATAATATTCTCCCTCACGTCATCGTCTGGGCCAGGATACTTTATGTGAGCTTCTCGTCTTCTGTTGTAAACGACGAATACCAACACGAGAACTGAAATGTTGACAAAATAATTCATATTATTAAAGTTAAATGTGCAAAAAATTCATCATTTCATCAAAGTTATACTTCTCTTTTAATTCAAGGAGTTCAAGCAAGTGCAAAGTGTGTAACAAAGTCCACTGCAGAAACTAAGTTTTACGATGTTGCAATGTACAAAGCAGGTATCAGTCTTGTCAGTTGAAACATTTTTTTTTAAACAAAAGTTTATTAAAAGAAAGATTTAAAAAAAAAATAGTTTTTATTAGCATAAGACAAAAATTAAAGCAGTTTTCAAGTGCAAAGAGAAAATAATGTAAAAGGAAAAAAATAAAGAAACATAAGCTTTCGTAATGCAACTTGTTTTATTTTTCAATCAATCAGTCGGCTGTATGTGTGCCGCAAATATGAGAACTGAAACATAAGTGGACGTGCTCAAACATAAAATAAGAATTTTATATATTTACAAACACAAAATAATAAAAATATAAAAAGCATGCATTAAATTATTTAGCGTTTAGAATATTCGATAAGTTCGATCAATCTGAGTATACTAACCAAGAATAATCAAAAGACAGACAAGAATGGCTGCCAGCGCGCCCATACTAAGCTTGAGCGTTTGGCCTTCTTGCACCAGTTCGCAGTTCTCGCCCCAGAAACCATCGGGACAGATGCATCGATATCGATATCGAGGATCTTGATTGATGCATCTGCCACCATTCAAGCAAGGATAATCGATGCATTCATTTTTATCCATGCATCCTTTGTTATCTGGTGACGGAATCCTTCCTTCTCCGCAACTGTGCAAGGAAAAAAAATATAATATATCAATGTTAGAATATATCAATCGTTAGAAAAAATAAAAGAAAAACGTAAACAATACTCACGTGCAGTCGTATTCGTTCCAAAGATCGATACACTCGAAAGGATCTTGGCAAATGACGTTGGCGCACGGTTTATTCGATGGACAGTTCCTTTCCAAGTTTCGCGCCATCGTTGCTTGACCCCATTGAGTGCCATTCATGGCGGGAGGTAGTGGGAGATGTTTTCCTTCTAATCTTATATCGTCCAAGCAACCTAAACATTTTATTAAAAATTTATATGCAATTATATCAACATTTTTTTTATTAAAAAAAATCAAGATATAAAGATTATTAAAGTGAGTTGCAATAGGCATATTTATAATTACTTTTTCGCAAAGTGATCCAAATTACCTTTTTGATAGTCTGCGTAAACCTCAAATGTACGAACGCCAGTATATTCCGCCTTGCCACCGGCATAAACACCTTCTTGCTTGTCTACCAGAAGCCATTGATGACCTTCAAAGGAGAAGGTCTCGTTGAATCTTCGTCCTTCGCCACCGTCGAGTTCTAGAGTCGCTGCAGATCCGTATCTGGATACTCTGACTGTATGCCATTGTCCATCATCAACGGCTATCGCCGAGAGCCAGATATCTCGTTCTTCTGTTCTAAGACTGTTCAGATTATATCTGAAATGTAGCCTGCTGTCTTTAATCTGAAATTATAAAAATAGACGTTTTAGCCATTTCCATCCTTCTTTTTTCAATGAGTCTGATTTGTCAAAAAAATACAATAAATGTATATTTCGGGATATTTAAATAATTTAAACAGAAATATCAATAAAATTATAAATTTCATAGAAATCGAAGAGAAATTGTAAATAAAAATAATTTTTAAAATATTAGAATGCTTCGTAAACACTCACTTCCAAAATGGCGTATTCCCTGTTGTGCTGATCACTCACTCTAAAGAGTTCACCATGAATTTCGCGAGTACGGAATCTGAGTTGCACCTGAGTAGAATATTTGTCCGGTTCGAAAGACAATGCGTATTTGACGTAGCTCTGTGGTTTGAAGGTGGTCGGGATCGTCGGCGTCATGCATCCTGGACCGGTCCAGCCAGGATTGCACTGGCATCTCGCTTCGGTATAACTGCCCACACAAGTGCCATGATCCCAACAGCGGAACGTCGCTTCTTGATTATTGCAGACCTCGTCTGTCTGGGTGCAACCAGCGACGCTATTTCGCGACAGACCCGGATGAGCGAGATCGTATAGCTTGCTGTTGTGAAAGAGGTTCTTAATGCAGCCGTCAAAGCCCTTGCCAACCGGCATATGTTTCCATTTATAGTGCTGTGGATCAAATTGCTCCACATAAAGACCGCCGATCTGCAATGGCGCGTTCACGTTTAGATATTCATTGAACGGCGGTACTGTTCCCGTGGCCTGACAACTGGTGTCATTGAACTCTGGTGGACTTCCGTCCTCTAATTCGGATATATCCGCGGATTTGCAGTAATCGATGATGAGTTTTACGGTCTGCAAAAATAAAAATCGCATTTAAAATTGCTTCGAATGAACAAAAATCGTAATCGAATTATGACAGCATTTCTTTGATATCGATGATTTTACCTCTGTATTCCAGAAAATATCAAGTCGGTGCCATTCGCCGTCATCCAAGGTTTTCTTTGATTTCACCTTCAATTCCAAAGTGCCGGATCCAAAATCGATCAGCAGCCTCGGTATACCGCGTTCCAATTCGACCGAAATAAAATCTATTGGTACAATAAGAAAGAAAAAAAGATTATTAGAGATATTTAATTATAATTATAATTAATCATGTAATTAATGTAAAAGAATAAAAGTCTTACCAGAAACCATTACTTCGTCTACTTCAGGCGGAACGATTGGACCATTGTACAATAATAATCCATCGGACTTTCTAGTAATAAATTCAAAGCTCAAGTGACTGTTATCGCACATCTCTAAAGCGGGATACCATGCCCAACCGTTGCCTCGAAAACTTCTCGCCGTTTGTTGACATCTCGGACCATTGTAGCCAGATGGACATTGACACCTGAAATAATAAAAAAATAATTAAATAATTAAAAAAAACGCATGAGCTATCGTTGGCAATTAAAGAATAAAAATTATTTAAGAAAATTTTTATAATTAATCCCCCCTCCCAACATATCCATATTGTTCTTTTAATTGTTACTAACAAAACAACGATACTCTTCTTAACGCACAAAATTCATACAAATATATAAATATATAATGTTTATGAGATATGGAATTTGATTTTTACTTACGATAATCCAAACCGATCTTCCACGCAGCGTCCGCCATTGTAACAAGGACTATTCCTGCAGGACTCTCCTTTACTGAAGTTTCGCGCTCCGCAAGTACACTCGGCTATCACGTCCACACGTACGCCGACAAGCGCAGTCCTGTTTGCGTTCACCATGTACGGCAGGTTGCTGATGTCAAGGGTGTTCGTACAACTACCTTCACACATTTCGTTCTCATAATAACATTCGTCGATGCCGACCATAGTTATGTTGATACCCACGTCTTTCTCGATCTGCGAAAATGCAATTTAATCGACGTCATTTAAGAATCTGTTCAAAATTTTTTTTTTTTTATAAATAGCCTTATGAATGATTTACCTCTTCACGATGCATAAGCACAATGCCATTAAGCCTGACTGGTTTATAGTACAACGAACCATGTGCAGCAAATCTAACATCTGTTAATGGTGGATGTACTCTTCTTAATTGGACGCTAAATACATCTACGTTATCCCTGTCTATGTTCAACAGATGCGACAGCTTATCCCTAAATAGATCTGCTTTGCTCCGCGACAGTGTTTGATTCTAAAAATCGAAAATATCTCTTATATATTATTTCCTTTCACTAATTAAAATAAATGCAAAGAGATTTGTGCAGAATTTAAGAATTAAATTTAATAAAAATTTTATTTTAGTAAAATATATTAACTTACATATATATAATTTATATATTTTATTTAATGTATATATATTTAGTAAGATTTTAAATTCTTACCTGATAATTCCAGACACGAATAAAGTCCTCATCCGTTATCCCGGATATTCGCACCGAACCGGAGTTTAATACTGCTTCGTGTGGAATACTCTTCACAGTGACAGTTACGTTTGCAGGTACATCTGTCTGCGTATGTTTTCGATCATAGACTTTAAATCGTAGATGATATTTTCCGTCGTGCGTGCCGGACTTCATGTAAATCATTCCTGTATCCTCGTCGAGTCTAAATTGTGCGTGTTCCAATCCCTCCCAATAAAATTTCTTATCCGGCAAATCCCAGTCGTCCAGATCGTACACATAAACCCTACCTATTTCAGTATCCGGCGATTGTCCCTAGAAATTAATTACGAATTATAGATTATTTATTACATCAAGAAATTACAATAAGCGCATATTTTAAACTATTTTAAACAGTTTACAGAGCTAAAATCTGAATATAATTTAACATAAATACGTACAGCGTAATTATATACAAAGATTTCCTTGGAACCAGGCTGCATTTTATTATCGTTAACATCTCCTATGATAACCGTCAAGGTGCTGGTCCCGGACATGGAAGGATTTCCAGAATCCTTGATAACGATGGGGATTAGAAACTCCTTCTGTTGTTCCCTGTCAAAGGATCGCAAGGATGATACTACAGCCATTCCGTCTCCATTGGCACCCTCTGCAAAATAGCAAGAATATGAATATGATAGATGTATTATTTTCATTATTAAAATGTTTTACTATAAAAAAAAGAGTAAATGATACATTCTTAAGAAAGAATTAAGAGAATAAAATTATTATTATTAAACATACTGTTATCGCTTTCAACTTTGAAGCTAGCTCTGATAACATCGTTTGCATTAGGATCCATTCTAAAGGTGAATGGAGGTCCATTGCTCCTCGATCGGTCATCGTCATCGGTAGCGAGAATCTCGACGACCTTTTTTGTTTGTGCATATTCCGGTAAAACTGGTCGGTAATCCTTAAGGAATCTCGGCGGATTGTCATTAATGTCTTGTACAACGACTGTCAAGGTGGCTGTTGCGGTCTTAGGTGGTATTCCATCATCAATTGCCAAAATTTTAACCTAAGATAGCAAACCGTTTTCAATTTTTATTAAGATTTCTTGATAATAATGAAATATAATAATTTATATCTGTTAATTTATATTGACATCTTATAATTTACCTGATGTCGAGGAGTTTCTTCGCGATCAAGACTTCTTTGTATCGACACCGTGCCATTTTCATTGATGAAGAATTGCCTCTTTCGATCGGAACTTCTATCGATAGAATAGGAGACTTTGCTCTTTCCACCTTGGTCCGGATCAGTAGCCTTGAACGTTTCTAGGCTACTACCTATGCGAGCATTCTCCGGAACGGTAGTCTCAATATTGGCTTTCTCGAATTGCGGTTGATTATCGTTAATATCTCGCAATTTCACAACTACCCATGAATAAGCCACGTGATATTTATCATTATCGTTGTCTTCGCCCTAAAAAAGCATTGCTAATAAGTTCAAATTGATTATGAAGAGTTTATCCATTCATTTTTTTGTTTAATTTAAAAGAATAAAGTCTTCTTCATAAAATTTCATAACTTTAATTAAAAAGGTTTTAGAGAAAAAGAGTTTTGAGATTTATGAATTGAATGAGAATTAAAACTATTCTAAAGATAAATTCATTATATTCAAATTCTCTTTTAATTTTTTTCTAAGATATAATGTCTTTTTAATTTTCTCACCTTATCATTCACTTGTATCCTAAATCTAAAGCCGTTACTTTGCAGTTGGTCTTCATAGTCCAGCGATTGTACAATTTTCAAGGATCCTGTGCCATCGTTATTTCGTACCATGGTGAATTTATCGGCACCGTAACCGCTGTTTTCGATTACCTAGAAATATAGCAAATATTCAGCTTTCAATTGCTCTGTCTTCTCAGCATTGAATAAAAAAAGACAGTGAGTGTATTATTTCAAATTCAAAATAATTAAGAATAATAAATTCAATAAATCACTTTGCGAATTTACTGATTTAATTTTTTTTTAAATTTTGTTATATCTCTATTCTTGTTTAATTTTTTATCCGATTAAAAATGTTATATCGTAAACGCAAGAGATACCTTGTACTGGAATTTATTGGTCTCGTCTTCATCGTGAACGGTAACAGTGAGTATCGGCATTTCAGGAAGATCTGGCCCTTCCGTCTCGTCCACCTCGGTAAACCACTCCTCTTTCGTAAATGCCGGTGGCATGTCGTTTATATCTTTTACCCGTATCGATGCCGTCCCGGTACCTTAGAGGAAAAGTATATGCATTACAACAATGCTCTCGATGGAATATCTTGGGAAACGCTTAAAATATGCAAAACGCGCTGGGAAATAGTTCTATGCACATGGTAATGTGGAGTTCCAACTTTTGCAGATGAATATTTGAAAGCCAGGACGTGACTTGTAAGAGACATGCAGAACACAAATGATGTTCTTATCTTGTTGAACAAATATAAAGCATAAGAAAAAAGTATAATATGTAAAAAGTAATCCCTTTTTACTTTCGTTATATTATTAAATTCTTTATTTTAGATAGATAGTTTAATAAAAAATCTAAACGCGATTTATTAATGATTATAATTAGAGAAAAATGTGTGTCTTCTCAATAATTTTTTATAATTGAGGTATTAAAATCAAAATAAAATTATTTAAAAAATTATACCTTTTAACCCCCCTCCATCCATTGCAACGACTTGTATAGAATAATCCGGTGTGCGTTCTCTGTCCAAGCAGCATACCGCGGTCTTGATTACACCAGTGTCCGGTTCAATCTCAAAAATGGGTGAGCCAGTCTCTTCCTCAATGACATTCTTCTCGATAGAATAAATCAACCTTGCATTCGTGCCTTCGCTTGGATCATCGTAATCCACGGCTGTCATCGTCATCACAACCATTCCTAATTAAAAAAAAAAAAAAAAAACGTCAGAAGCATTAATACACTAAATTTCCATCTCTCTATTGATAAGAACAAAAAATTAATTTTTTAATAAATATATTTTAAGATAATTTTTTAATTAAATGTCTCTAGCTCATTATACAAGCTGAAGATGAAGTTTTAAATTTCCTAGATCTATAGTATACGACTGTAATAGCGTGGTAGCATGATCAATGTAATGTAACCGTAACGGGAAATGTAACCAGGATCTCTGGACTGTTTCAATTGGTAGTTTCCCACAAACCTGCGGTGCCGTTCTCAGTGACGTTGCCGAAGTAGACCCCTTGCGGGAATATTGGAGCGTTGTCATTGATGTCCTTGAGATTAACTTGAACGTCGGCATAACCCACGAGACCTTCTCCACCCTCGTCTTGAGCAAACACGGTGAATCGCCACTGCGGTCGACCATTCGGTTGATCTCTGTCAAGCGGCTGCCGAGAGAAAAAGGAAAGTCATATGAGAATCGTTTGAGGAGTCAGTCAAACGTAGAATTCTCGACCAGGATGTTATATATTGTGTTTGCCCAAAATTCAATATCATCTCGCAGAGCCGATATTTGAATTATTATTCCATCACGATATTGCATAGCGACACACGTGCACAAATATATGCATTCTATAGTCATGAAAAAATTAATTCCCGTGTCGATCAGATGCGCCATATTACGCCAAATATTTAAATATTGATTCGAAATTGATTTTTAACTTTTGAAGAGATAATTGAATCATCGTTTCATCATTTTTTTTTTTTAATTCTAAATCAAACTTTCGAAAGTAAAATCTCAGATTACTTGAAAAATATGGTAGTGTTAATAAAAATCTTAAAAAATTAATTGAATAAGGCCTTCTGTTATATCAATTCATTTTATAATAACCAATATTTTTTTTAATTTATAACATTGATAACTGAGAAAATAGACAATATAGAACGATGCTAAAAAATTCATATATAATAAAATTATTGTTATATAAATATAAATAATAATGTTAATAATATTATACAATAATATTATACTGTCATATATAACAAAATTTTTTTCTAATAATAATCATCATTATAAGAAAGGATAATATTGATAATTTCGGAAACAAACCTTCAGAACAAAGATTTCTCCAGTGGTGCGATTAATATCGAACTTGCTGTTAGCAGGATTATCGGGATCGATACCTTGCCCAGTTAGGAAGTAGACAATGTTCTGCGGTCTGTCCTTATCGCCGTCAGTCGCAGTTACCTGAGGATCAAATATTAATTGCAAATTTACCGTAAATGCGTTGCGGTCAGCATGGTAAATGTTCATTCAGAATACACAATTCGCAAGTTCGATGTTACATAAGGAGAGAGCGATTACCCCGAGTACGCGTTTCGGCAGAGTCCTGTCGTCTTCCTCGGTAATTTGTGTTCTGTAATTTGGTCGCTCGAAGACGGGCGGGTTGTCGTTTACGTCCTTCACGTGAATTACAACCGTCGTGTAATTCTCCTTCAAGTTATCCGAGGCAGTAAGCCGAAGCTCGTACTGCAAAAATACACGTGAATTTTTATATCGTCGAGATATACAAAATAATTAATCAAATTGCTATTATATTTTTATCATTATTTTATGTAAATTATTTAACCTTATTAGAGACTCCTTTTTTTAAGTGTATAGATAAATAAAATACAATAATAAAACTCTCCTCTTTTATATTATCTTAAATAAATAGATCAATAATTTTAAAAAATTATAATTAATTATCTTTGAAAAATTAAAAAAAAAAAAAAAAAAAAAAAAAACTGCAAATAAAAGACTTATTATTAGGATCTTCAACAAGTGACATTTGAAATAATTTCTGAATAAACAAAGACGCTAAGCAGTTATAGAGTGGAGTAAGTAATTCGAGCGTTCGATTGACACGCTCGAATGACATTAATGGCGATACCAACCCTCTTCCTCGTCTCATAGTCCAACGCACCCGCGACGTAAATGGCGCCGGTCATGTTTTTCACGGCGAATGCACCGCCTATGTTCCCGCTCGTGATCTCGTATCGAATACGCGAGGCTGCGACAGAGAAGAAAGGGATTCGATTTTAATAAAAGCAAGTCGCGGACTTTTTCCTCCAACATCGTCCGTTGCAATCGAATGAATTTCAAGATAAAAGTTGCTCGCTGCGAGAGCGAGTTTTATCGCGTAAAAAAGTTCGGCTGGCGCCTTCGATCGTGTTCATCCCCATCTCAACTTTGCTCGATACCCTCGATCTACCGCGCCCATAATTTCAGCGTTTCGTCGTGATATACATACGAGATTTCAATAAAAGATTGACAAAAATAATATTCAGTAATGTTCAAATTTTATTAAAATTTTTGATTTTAATCTTCTTGATAACAGAATTTAGATTCCAATATCCGTCGTCTTTAATAATCTCTCGATGCGTAATTCAAGTTAGCATTACTGTGCGATTTTTAATTGGAATGATAAATAAGGCAAAAAAAATAATGATACATATACGCAAACAGGAGAGAACAATGCATTTATTTATACGAGATTTTAATTGCACACAGCCTGCATCATTTGTTACGTACCGTCACGTTAATGTGTTTACGCAATGGCTATGTACTGGATTTATAAAGAATATTGTTTGAATGAAATTTGAATATTTCTTGTGTACTGATTATACATTGAGAAACGTAGATTATTAATTTCAGATGCATCATTAATATTTGTTAAGTCATGAATGAAATGTTTTCGGAAAAACAAAACTGGAAATTCGATTAACCGTATAACAGTATATTTAACCGCATTACATGCGGTTAAAAAGATCAAATAATCGAAACAAATTAAATACATCAGAGAACTTTATTTAATTTACGTTGAAAGCATATGGCAAACTTTCCGCGTTTATAAACCGCGTATTACCGAGTTTAAATCAGCCTGAAATCAGAGCCAAAATTTCCATAATACAAATGTAATTGTCAGTTTTAGACGATGAATAATAGAATGTTTAGTCGGAGAATAATAGAATGTTTTTATGAATTTTTCATGAAAAAAATTTACATTGAACTTGTCTTGTTGCGATAAATGAAAAAAAAAAAGCAATAGCTCCCGTAATAGTTCCTCTTCTGTATTAATTATTTCGCATTTACAATTAATATTAATTTTACGATTAATTATGTATATTTTGACAAATCGTTCAAATATATTTGTGATGTATATAGGCAGAAATTCACATAATTACGAACATATATGGATTATAAATTTCATTATAGCATTGATTATAATATAAAATATAAAGGAATGAAATCGATGTGGCAATATTAATGTGCGATAATATCATTAAAGAAGCAAGTACTTACACTCGTCGTGATCTTTGGCGGTGACGGTGAGTACCGTGTGCTGAATGTCCTCATTTTCGTCTACTTCAGCCTCGTAGAGGCCCTTGTCAAAGTATGGAGGATTATCGTTCTTGTCGGCTATCCCGATGCGGATGAATTTCGTTACTATAACAAGGAAATTTAGATAAAATTAGATTTAATTAGATCAAAGCGTTTCAACAAGCGTATCGTAATCATTTAAGTTCTATCTTGCTAATAATTATAATCTTATAAAAATTTTTGTTACTTGTAAACTTAAAAATTTCTGATTCAAAAAATGAAACCTTTTTTAAGGATTTTATTCTTTCTTAAAATTTTATTTTAATCACAAAAAAATGAAAACTTTTTTAAGAATTTTATTCTTGTTTAAAATTTTATTTTAATGATTTATAAATAATAATAAAAACATATATTTATATCTAACTAGTCTTTCGTAAGAAGATAAGTAAACTTATCATAGGTACTAGTATACCCATAACTTATTATAGGTTCTAGTATCAAGTTTGCCAGATACGAGTCTATTTACTTCGAAGAAATGATACGCTTTACATGGTAAATGCAATAAACAACTGGAAGCATCTGCTTTGCAGTATTGAATGTGAATGGAAAATTGATTTAGCGTGTCATATTCTTGAATTCCGGATTCCAGAACTTCGCTACTATTCCATCCGCGCGTAGATATCGTTGCTCTCAAGAAACTTGCGAGAGTTTCTGCAGAAGAGCGCGTAGTCAATTCTATATTAAAATCTCGAATAGTGATGACTTTCTTATACCGATAATGACAAAACTCGTTACAATATATAATAAAGTTTCTCCGTAATTTTGTGGAAAAAATTGTGGAATGATTTCTTTTAATCAATATTTTATTCGCTATTAATTAAATTTTTTTTTTTATTTCTGCATAATCCCACTAAATACGCCGATTATATTTGCGTAAAGTAAAAATGACTGATTAATAATAAATATATTGTCGAAGTATATAATTGAAAAATTTTTATATTATCATGGTACAAAAGAGAGATATTATCGCAGAGCCTCGAAACATCTCGCCCGTCTTGGCTTTATTCTACGCATTATATATTCTCGCGGTTTGGTCTTAATGTACTTTGCACTAAAGTGCGGAACTTGAGCGATAAAGAATCCCTGGGCCGTTAATCATTTTTTCACCCCGCTACAGAAATTTAAGATAGGCAATTACCGGTCGCCGATGGCAAGAAAGTTAAGTAGTTTCAGATAACGGCACTTCATTCCAGAAGTAGACATTTATTGATGGAACTAGGTTGGCCGATAGGAGAAAAATGTATAATTGCGGATGCTTTTTCCAGATTGCTACATTAAGCTCTTAATCGTATTTTATGGTGGTAAGAAGAGCGGCAAACATCGATAAATTGCGCATAAATTTTGCATAATCAATGACACATAAACGAAGATCGGTCATTTTATCATCTCGATACGTCGAAACGTCCATTGTGAGAAAAATGTACGATTAATTACACATCGCTCTCGGCATTAAAAAACAGAGGTCCGTGTATATTGTATCGGCAATTAACGAGTGCGTGCGCCGAATTTATTTTAATTAATCGCCAAATTAAATCAATCGGATAGTCGAGCTTTTTTCGGCGAATTTGATGGCCCGCGCCTCGGGTCATTCATTGGGTCGCGGGGAAGCGACACTTTAAAAGAGCACGCGGGGCAAATCGAGCGCGTGTTTTATTTAGCAAAATCGCCCAACGTTATGTAGCGGAACATCGCATGTACATCGAGCGATACATTAAGCGGAGAATCTATTAAAATGTATCCCCGCAATGTTCGTTCGCGTGACGCCCGTAATATTGTCAGACCGCGGCCAATTCGCCCTCAGTATCCTGCCAAGTCTTTTCTCTCTCTCTCTCTCTCTCTCTCTCTCTCTCTTCATCTTTCTCAAAACTCCGGAGACCGTTTCCTTTCCTCGACAAATACTCGCTTGATTAAGTTAATCCAGACGCGCGCGCGCGTCTCTTCTCCCCCCTCCCCCCCCCTCCCTTCTTTCTCTCACGCTATCTTATAAAGTGCGATAGGTCAGAAATAGAGAGGTGCACGTGTGAATCTCTTAATTCAAGTTTGTGCGTGTCTGAGCTTCAATTTATTCAATAATTAATTATACCCAGGAAAGAATTTTTTATTACAATTGTATTTTTAAGAGATATTAGATATCAAATTATTTTGCAAGCAAGTGTTTTTTTTTTTTTTTCCCAGAATGACCGAAAATTTTTTTATATCTTTTACAAGCTTCATGTATTAAATTATTTGTCTCGCTATTTAATTTTGCAACGATACAATAAATGCATTCAGAGAGCGAATCAATTGACAAGTATATTGTCGAGAGTTTATCTCCATTTGCCGAAAATAAATATTCCTTGCTCCGTTTAAACAACAGGATTTTGAAATAGAGAGCAGTTGGAAAACACTGTTGCAAATTACAATGAATATGTAATGCAATTCAAATATTATCGGGAAACATGAGAGTAGGAGTGCTCGCGTTAATCTAATTTTACCTATGTAAATAAACTCGCAGAAACGGAAAGCAGTGAGTACGGTATCTATCGGGGAGGGCGCATCATCAATATGCACAATTCCGCGGTTACATAGACCGATAACCCGACGCGAGAAAATTTGTTATCGCACCGAGTGCCGTTAAACTCCGCGCGCGCGTTATTAATCCGTCGATCGTTATTAAACCGTTGCCGTTGCAAGAAATTTATCACGTCGGCTCGTCACTAACGCAAAACTCGCGCAAAATATAATCGTGCGTTTTTCGCCCAAGATCGCCCGCGATAATAGATTTAAGAAATCGTGATTGACTCGCGAACACATGGCTTCCGACATGACAGATAAAATTTTACATACCGTGTATGTATATTAGAGTTGCACGAGACTCAAGAGAATATTCGTAAAAGTATTTTTTTTGTATTGAAAATTTTTCAAAACTTAAATCTTGTCTTGGTCTTCAGCAAAAATCTCGTCTCGATTTTATTAACAATTTTTATTTAATGTTAAACAATTGTTTAAAATAATAATATATTTAATATAAATAATATATATTTAATAAATATATTTAATATAAACAATTATTGAATATATTAAAATATATTAAAATATATTAAAATATTTAATACATTTAATATAAATAATATATTTAATAATATATAGTCTTTAAATATATGTGTAATAATTTTAGATATTACGTTATTTGTTTACTTTCCAAAACACATACACATACACGTATGTGTGTATTTAAAAAGATAATACATATAGGTATATATACATTATATTTTCAAAGTTTTGTCTAGCTAAATAATTGTGCAGAATTTTATATTGTTTTATTTATTATATTAAATGTTTTCAAATGTTTCAAATCTGTACAATATAATGATTTTTTCTCGTCTAATTTATAAATATACATATTTTAGCTTTTTTAAAAAATCAATAATTTCGACAATCTTAGTCTTTACATTGTCTTGATAACTAATTAAAAATCTTGTCTTGATTTTCTTGTCCCGAATTTCGAAACAAGATAAGACAATATCAAGAATATCTGCAAGCTTAGAAAATAATATGATACGGAGGAGAAAGACAAAGAAAGAGAGAGCGAGAGAAAGGGGGGAGGGGGGGGTGATAGGTGACATTTGCGTAATGACAATTCATCATTGCGCTTATCGTAAATGTGTCATCCGCTCCGGGTTGTACATCATTGTTAACGGTGGAATGTCAGAATTTTCCTTTTAATAGATTGCATCGGGGCTTGGTACACGATGCGTTGGCGTTTTAACGCGAATCGCATACCCGCGCACTCTAATGCGATATCAGATTACCATAATCGAGACAGATCGTGCGTCTTTCGCGAGCGGGAAAAGTTACGGAATTTATCTTTCTCGAGAGGGAAACGTTGGTGGTACACAATCCTCGGAATTAACGAATACACGTATAACTGTCCTCTCGTCTCTCTCTCTCTCTCTCTCTCTCTGGAGAACTTTCGAGTTTTATTCAAGCTGCTATACATCTTTATTTCGTCTTGGAAGTTCGTCCTTAAAGTTTCCTCAAGATTTCAACGTTTAATTAACACGCGCCAAATACCAGATTCAATGTTTCTTTCAAAATTCTTCGCAAGGAAATATCATTCTTTTTCTACAAAGCAGAAAAGTAATTAGATGACTGCTTCATAACTTGACGGTGATTCATAATTGTCAATTTTTAGAGAAACTTGAATTAGACATGATATGATTAAAAGATTTAATTAAAAGTAAGGAAATCTTTTGGAATTGGAACGCTTTTAATTATAGAGGTAATCAGTGCAATGGCAAAAATATGTAATGCCATAGATACGCACATAGATAGTGTATACATTTAGTGGAATTATCAGTAAACAGTTTAACGCTGCTAATGGACATTTCAATTAATTATTGATTTATTCACGTATGTATATTAATGGAATTCGGTGCAATTGTAAAACGACATATTAAGCATCTATCGATCGTTAAATAACGGCGCGATATCAGATTTATTTTTATGTCAAAAATATTTACAACTTAGACGTAAACTTGGCCCACTAACGTCGCGGAAGATCCGCCTCCGAGTCGTAAAGTATCCAAAGTTCCGCGCGCTCTAACAAGAGGATTAAGTACCGTCGCCGTAAAAACTCGACGCGAACGATCGACGGGACAATCGGCGATTTTCTCGAGCTCGGTGCATTTTGCGGTGCATCAAGATCCTCTCGCCGGGGGAAGCTACACCCAATGACGGCACACGACGGTCCCACGAAACGCGTTACTGGGCCACGGAGTAAGAAATCGATGAAGCCCCCACACCTCCCTCCACCAAGCCCTTCCACCCCCCCCCCCGCCTCCCCCATCCATCCATCCGTTCACCCTTCGTCCCGACGACGTCGAAAGGAACATTCGCTTCTTAGCCGCACCCTGCAACACTCGATTGGTTCCTATAAATACGAGCACCCTCGAGGCTTTTCGCCACTAAGGCTAAGGGGTGGTCCGTTAACGCCGAGGACGGCTCCCTCGAGACGGTCACCTCGAGTCTGTAGTTGCACGCTAGTGAATTAAGGCTCTCGCCCACCCTTGCGTCGCTGTCACTTAGCATTACGACTGTGAGAA
This sequence comes from Cataglyphis albicans, assembly GCA_038406275.1. NCBI lineage: Eukaryota > Metazoa > Arthropoda > Insecta > Hymenoptera > Formicidae > Cataglyphis > Cataglyphis albicans. The sequence goes on along the minus strand of JBCAUJ010000005.1, from coordinate 3,032,322 downwards.
ATTCCGTTTCCGATTAATTTCGAAATTTTGTTAACCTCAGATTACCATAATATCTCTCGATATCTCGTGGCAGATGTGACTTCAAAGCATTCAACGCGGTAGACATTTGTTTTTGATTTTGAAATATTTAAATAAAAAGTCATATATCAAATTTATGTTCGATAATTTTATAATAATTATATAATAATAAATTTAAAATATTCGAATGTCATGTTTAGACTGAAGAAAGCAACGATTTATTCCATAAATAAAATAAAATTGTTAATACTTATATATATGATTAATAAATATATCTTCTTGACATTTTCGTTCAGCAAAAATCACAACATTAGATTTGTCAAGGGATCTATCCATAAAATGTTTTTATGGTTGATCTAGAATAATCTTGGTTCTCCGCGGTTTGGAAGAGAGAGACTCATGATGCATTTTTATCCGCTCGCTTCTTGATTGCTTTATGGTCCGTAATGCATTTTGTACTTTGTCAGTGTAATAAAGCGAATTGATTGACGATTTTATACCGAGAGAGAAAAACCGCAACTAGTAAAGTTTTATTATTCCTCGACTTTTCGTTCTATTGTCTCGAACAGCATAAACTAAATATGATAAGTGACTAGAATAACTAAAGATTATTGTTGAATATTATTCATATTTTTTTATAAATAAAAACGTTATTTTTTTATTTTTATTTTAGCTATTAATCAAAAAAACACTTTATATTTTCAATGTGGACTAGAGAAAAATATTATTCAAAATTTATAATAAAATAATAATATCTATTTACAATAAAATAATAAAATCATTAAAATATATTTAAATATAATAAAATAATAAAATCATTAAAATATATTT
>JBCAUJ010000005.1:2987391-3025102 GCA_038406275.1 Cataglyphis albicans | reverse complement strand
ATTTTAACAGAAAAATTGAAAAAGTGTCATACCTGAAGAATTTTATCACAAAATCTATCATTGATAGTTGATACGGGTGCAGTTTACAGCTACACGTTATCTGTTGTCAATATTTACATTTCAATATCGGCCTTTCATGCAATCGTTCGCAACTGAAAATATTTCTCTTCGAAATATCTCAGTTCGGGAATTCTCATGCAACGGCGACAATTGAAACGCGAGAGAAAGTATCCTCTCGGTCGGGCGGTGGAAAATATTCAAACATTCTAGGAGAACGAGTTAAGAAATAGTCTCGTAGAGTTTTCTAGATGGAATATTGCGTCGTCCACTCGAGCGCTCAATAGCGAAAGAAATTTGCGCGTCGAGCACAAGAAAGATTAAAAATAAAGCTGCTACGCTCTTCTCCAAGTGGTGACAATATTATCCTGAAGGAAAAGTGCCGTAATCTCTGGCGTCTTCATACAATTTTTTTTTTTTTTTTATGTCTGAGATCTTCTCTCGTTTTTTATAATATAAAAAAAAAAGGAGAGCATCCCCGCATGCTCCGACGACGCTCTACAGGAGACCAATTCACCGGAGGCTTTATATTTGACGTAAAAATTTCAACGATCCATTCGACATTAAATTCATATCACATGAACGCGAATTGCTGAAACTGAGGAGACCTACATTTCCATTAAAATAATAAGAGAAAGATAATCAGATTTATTCACGAGCGGTAATCAGCAACGTAACCGAAAAAAAAAAAAACGTAACGTCCGCCGAAAGGAAATTTTTCATAAAACCGCGAAGCACATTTCTAGCATACATTTTTACGCTCGAACTGATTTTGATAAAAAATGAATACGCCTATAGACATCATGCGTGAGACTTGAAGCAAATTCTTGCGTAGAATTTTTAATTAAACTTCTAACCAAGAGCTTTTGATTTTTTTTAATAACTATTCAGATTCTTTATTCCTTCTTGACATTATGCAATATAAATTTTATTTTTTTATTAAAGTGTAAATATATAAATATCTATTTTAATTTTTTTTTTGTTACATACGTCTAAAGCGCAACAAGGAGAATAAATATATTTTATAAAAGAAGATAAAAATAGTAATATTTTTTTACGACACAAGTATTTCCTCTTGAGTAGCGCCCTTTATACGATATTTTCCTCTGGTGTTGCGTACTCAATTTCTTTTGGTCCGGTTTTAATGAACAAATACAGCTGATATTTTCGCCGCGGGGACGAGTAATTCGAGCGTAATGTGAAGACAGCGTCAGAATAGGAAGATCGTACGGCAAACGGTGCCCTACTTGCGCTTTATTATCGTTGCGTTGTTTAATCGCGCAGGCTGCTTTGCGAGTGTGTAATATACTTCGTTTCTCATGGCATTTTCCCGAGATAATTATTTGGAGGATAATCACTTTTCGCGAAATTACAATCGCCGCGCGCGGCTTCCACAGTTTGCGCGTAATATAATAAAGCGAGTCATCAGCCCTCGCGATATCTTCGGGATCTATTCGTCGACCGTAAATGGCAGAATTTTATTCCGCCATCATCTATCGCCTTTAACGAACATTCGTCGCGGTGATTACGTAGCTCTTAAGCAGCGGATTATTTCTAGACTGACGCAAAACATGCCCGTAAGAGTAATTAAATCGAAGCCGGAGGCAACATAATCCTTTAAATAAAAAATCTAAAGTTTCTTATATTTGTCAAAAATAAAATTATGTGATGGCTTATAATGAGACTCGGTAAAAAAAAAAATTAAATTTAAATAAAGTAGGATAAAGATGACAAAATGTTCATTCTTAAAGTTTCTGTTAAAAAATTTTTTAAACTTTCTTTTCTAATTTTTTAAATATTTGTAAATATATCGATAGAATTATATAAATTATATAACATTATTATTCCAAAATCTGGCCTTTTGAAAAGCCATATCGTTCATAAATTAAGTCACAATTTATCAAATTTTGCGAGATAATAAATACATATTTAACGAAAAATGATTTCATTATCATAAAAGTCAATTGAGCGAGAAAGACGAGATTAATATATGCATAATATATGTTGGTTTCATTTTTGGGTTGGAAGCTTTTTGCCGTTTCCGTTTTGACAATTTGGCCGACACAGCTTGTGCAAGCGAGCTATTATAAATTCCTCTTTATGCAAATACGGGACCGCGTGAACAATGCTATACTAATTTGCGGAATGTTCGTTGGAACTTACTTGTTGGCAACCGGTTACCTATTATTCGTTGTTTCCCCCCAAGCATATATGTACGTTAGCGAGTACCTGGAGTATCCTGAGCTTTCCAAATACATAGTGTACAATCCCTACATGTCATAATAGCTCTTTGACAAATACAGACGTGTAATTTGTTGTTTCAAAATTATATTATACGTAATCAGCGGGAAATAGCCATAATAATTGTTTTAGATATATTTAATACTAATATTGAGATATACAATTTAAATATATTTAACGTGTATTTAAATAAGTTTAGATTAATATAAAAATATTTTTCTCATTTTCTGAAAATATTAATGAAAAATATATACAATTTTATTCTAAACCAAACATTAATTATATATTTTTTCAATGTCAAATATCTTGACGGTTAAATCTTAAAATAAAATATTGTTAAAATAAGATGTAAGAAAATTATTAGATGAAACCGCTTCTATCTAATAATCGGTAACTGTTTATAATTATAAAATGACATTTACGTCTCGATCAAATTGATTAAAACTTTCCAACACAATCTTAACCCCGATGATAAGTATCGAGAGGAAGTTGCAGCAAATTCCGACGAAAATCGTCCGCCTCGTGCACCGTCTGCTCCGCGAAATTCTACGATAGTCCAGGGTCGCGAATGCGCGCTATAAATCAGGCTTTAAACCCCGGGACAAGGTGGCCCCCGCCCCCCGTTGTCGCTGATAATGAAAATCCCACGGCGGATGTTCGCGGATTCTTCCGCAATTCCGGGCGTAGCGCGCGCTTGAAAGGCTGCCAAAATAATTTCAGGAGAGTTCGAGGGGAAGGCAACGCGTGCAATTCTCTCCCGAGATGGTGAATTTCCGTTTCCTTTTGCGAAGGAGCGCGAAATCGCTCGAATTCGCGTAGCGAACAAACGCGTGAAAGCCTAGATCAGATCAACCCCCTCCTTCTCCCTCCCCCCCTCCGCCCCTCGCTCACGCGAGATTAAAAATTCTCGCTTCTCCCGCGCGGAATAATTCGGAATGTTCGCGATAAAGGTTCCTCCCCCGCATGCCTCGCCCCATAAATAACCTTTTTCGACACATCGCGAAATCCGGGCACAGGTGCACTATTACAGTATTGATTCGCACGGCGCGTTTAGATCGCCGATGAAAAATTAGTCGCGATTCATTAGCGGTTATTCCGCTCGCGCGTCCCCAAGTTGGTTTAATTCGAAAGTTGATTTTGAAGGGAAAGGGGAATAGTCTATTTTTTTTTTTTTTTTTTTTTACATTAGAAAGATTAATCTCCCTTTCGTCTTCTCGAACTCGGACGTTTGAAGATTTTTCTCGCGTTGCTTTATATCGCGAAGTTGTATGTGTCGCTGGTCAGAAAAGTTTATTGTTAGGTGTTCCACGCGCTACTATTATTCATACGTGTTGTCAACGCGGGTATATATCAATTTTGATGAATCTCTGCTCCTATTTTTACGAGGGATACTGTACATCATATTTCAAAATTTTTGATGCAGCAAATTTCAAAGAAAATATTTTATCGTTCTGAAAAATGACTACATCAATTTCTGAAAAAGAAAAAAAAAATGTTACGGAAGTTTTCTCTAATTAATTCATTAAAATATTTTTCGCGGAAAAGAAAAATATTTGAATCTGCTTGAAGATGATATTTGTAACATACGAATTGGCCAAGATCGATACGATCGATCTTTTTAAGCATCCTATTTTGTGATTAGATATTAATTTAAGCTCCTAAATAAACAGATTTATTAATTTAGTATGATACTTGCATTAACGAGATGGTGTTGATTAATAACATACGCGAGTACATATAGATTAATAAAACAAATATCAACCGATGAATTTGTACTCGCTTCTGTATGAAATGAAGTCATGAATCGTATTATAATTACATGGTTACAAATAATTTTACAGCGGTTATTGTCACAGCATTATTATCAAATTATTAATAAATAATTTTCTTTATTATTTTAATATTTCATTAATATTTTTCTCTCACATCATTTACAATCCAAATGTCACTTGACTCTTGAGATATAATCATGCGTGACAAACACAATGACATTTTTATTTTATGCAAAAATTAAATTATCTCAACATTTTTCAATTTTCTAGATACTAAAAGAAGAATGTAAATTTTTAAAGTTTAAAAGTAAATTTTTATTTCCACCTTTAATGGCTTCTTTCAACAATTTTTTTTCTCCTGAAAAATAAATTTTCATAAAAACCGTAAGTATCATACACAAGAATTGCTCGCTATCCAACCAGTTCATTAAGATCCGTCGCTCGCAATTTGCGGGTTGCGCTTATGAGGACTGGGCCGAGAGAAGTTTCCGGAAAACTTCTTCCGGCGACGTCGTCGTCTGTCGCTGCGGTTGGAAAGACGACGGCGAACTTTCCGTAGGAATGCGGCCGAGGTGTGTGAAATTCCAGCTGCGTCAGGGCAAGAACCGCTGATGAAGTCGTATTATCGTCCTCGTTAAAGAGTCTCCTTTCTTATCCCGACACCTCGCGGAACACAAGATGGACGCGGAAAGCTGCCTATTTCATACGCGAGGAGGAATTCCCGACGTATCCCTGCGGAGTCGGCAGAGAGAGAGAGAGAGAGAGAGCGTGACGGGAATAAGAATATAAACTATGAGCTCTCTCGTGGCTAGTTGGCAGACAGTTCGGCCGCATTTCCTTTCGAGGAGATACAACAAACGCTCGCGGAATGCGAGCGAACGGATGAGGGCGGAGGAATTCGCGTTGCATTTGACTGGCTCGCCGGTGAAGAGTTACTTTCGGAAGCAATTTCAGGTTCCGCGATCCCCATTGCAGGATATCTTTCATTCGGACGGAGAATCCGCCTCGATGAAACGCGATCGTCGAAACTTTGAATGACTTACGTGCACAACAAACAGCGATATATTATCACTGATACAATATATCGCTATAGCAAGTCTGTCCCATGTGTGTTCAGAGAATTTGCATTTGTACAAAATTTTTATAATTCTTTTGAGCTCTCATCGAAGAATAAGAGTATTGTAAAAATACTATAGTATAGTCTAGCTCCTTCATTATGATATTCTTTATATGGCTTTATAACTTCGCCAGGATGGCTCTTGCTTTGTGAATAAAAAATGACAAGCGCGCTCTAGTAGAACATAAAAAGAATGCTTCTGCAAATAAACATGAGAAATATTGGATAAAAAATGTTTTTAAAGAAGATTTTACGTATTTAATATTAATTACTAAATATGTGATTTTAATAAAAAGTCAATTAAAGTTCAATTATAATATGAATTTCATATGCTATTATCAAACTTGATAATTATCTATTTTGAACGTAAGGCTGCCATATTAAATTACATGTAATTATAGATTGCAAATGAAATTATTTGCAATATTACGTTACCTAAATGCCAGTGAAATTTCATTCTTCAGAGAGAAGTGACAATATTAAATGAGATTACATAAATTAAAAATATTCATTTTTGATTTACATATCGCGTATCAATTTGCGATAATGTGCAAATAATATAATCTATTAGAAATATTTATGCAACATTAATATGCGCCATAAAATAATGCGATGATACACTAATGAAAAATGACGCCTGAGTAGGGAAATAAATTAATTTTCCGGTGTTAGCGCAAATTAATTTACAACTAACTGTAAATTTTATTAGCCAGATCAAAGTTTAACTGAAATTTATTTCACGAGAGAGGGACGGCGTAAAATTTTTTTTCTCTCGTTTGACGCGAGATAATTCAGTGTGACACGTTGAAAACCCTGATAGCGGGATTGGAAAATTTTCATCGCGTCATTAGTCATCAACTCGGGAAATAGCGTTTTTCTCGTTGATTAAAGTTACATTGAGAAATTGCGCGAATTCTGTCGATTGAACGAGCGTTAAATTCTTATCGACTTTTCGTAACGACACTGTTTAACGACACTGTTTAACGACTAACGACACCGGTCGTTAAAACGCTCGTCACATGATCGCCCGACTTTTACTACGGACTTTTTTTACGGGGTGATTCGCGAGTCGGGTAATATTAGAATTTTTGATGTGACTCGCGAGACAACTCTGCGAGCACACGTGTTTTATAACCGATCCGAATTATTAAAAGGTTCGTCGAAAATTTAGAATGACGTTTACGACTCTGCCTGTGACATACTCTCTTGAAATGAGATTTTTAAGTACATTTCCCGAAAGAATATATATCGAGATATATATTTCAGTTGTTTCGAAAGCCTCTTGTCAAATCCTTGATCAAAAATATTTTTAAAATATTTTAAAAATATTTTTAATACATTTCAAAAATATTGAAATGTTGACAATTTTAATGAAACATATGTTTAATAATTAAAGATATCGATGCCTAATAAGAATCTCTTAAACCGTATCATAAAAAATATATTGAAGTGAGTTACTCGATAAAATATAATCAGATCAAAAAATGTAAATTTTAATTCTGAAAGTAAATTTAACGACAATTTTTTTGCGATAAATTTTAACGAGTAACCATCACGTTGTTTTTTGCAATGTTGAACAATAATTTAACTTAAATCGATATAATTTGATCAATTAAACTTTCTTGTTATCCGGGATCTCGAATGGGATTGCCGATGAAATCTCTCGCTATGAGTCCTAACGAGAGATGATAAGAACCTTCTGTGGAAGGACATATTGATCTAAAATGAGAGATGGTCACCTTTTATTGCGAAAATGGACGGTAATAAGAATTGCAAGTATCAAGTCGAGCTAGCCAACGCGAGGGATTATAAATAAAATCGCAGATATGATTAGTTATTAAATGACTCTCTAGAAATATCAAGTTTAAACGAGAAACATGTCCACAAAATTATAAATATTTATAATTAAAAATTTATTGCAATTTATATTGCCCCGTAACTTTATTTCAACGAGCTAGCTGTCTCTCTTTTTTATTGTAAATTGAAATAAAAAGAGAGAAGTTCATTTTTTCCTCGTTCAAAAAATCCATAAAATATCTTATTACTTTTTCCAATTTTTCGATTATGTCAAACGCTAAATGAAAGGCTCAAAACCTTTGTCAAGGCCTTTGTAGTGCATGTGTAAATGCGATCGTCTTATTTGATGTTAGTATTTCGCTTAACGTAGTGTCATCGGACAATTCAATTGCCCCTGTGCAATTCGTCGATGCAATTAGCTTGTCGCTTTTGATTAAACGCATCCTCCATACTAGAGACGGGAGCAGTAAATCCAATTGGCCATCGTGAGGGATGATAAACACGACGGATGGTAAGACGCGAAGGACGGATAGACCGGATGGTCTGGTTCGACCATTAGGGCTAATGCGATAAATGCATTTCCCCGCCTGTCGAATGACAACAACGCACTTCCTCTCGGCTCTTTCTTCTTCGTCGCGTCCGCTCGCTTCTCTCTCTCCTCCTCTCCTTCTTTCTTTCTCAGCTGAAACACTTCCGACTCTTCTTCAAGCGCAGCTGAAGGGGCTAACCTGCCGGAAATCGTTGTCCACGTCGCTGTCCACTTCGGTCAAATGGGATGACTTTTATCTCCGACACGATTCCTCCATCGTATGAAAGTATATATAGGGTGCTTCGCGAAAACGAGATGGCAAACTTCCAGCAGTGTGCCCTTTTCACTTGCGGTCAATTGCCACCATTCGCAAGTTATTTTTCTTCATCTAAAGTTCGATTGGTTGCCATCTTTCTTACGATTCTTCTAATTTTTAACATCAAATATTTTAGCCGTAAGTTTTTAGTTAAAATTAGACTCTATACCAAATTAAAAGTGGATCATTTAAATAATCGGTGATATATTTGGGAAGATATTAAAGGAAGATAAAATATCAGTCACAGTAAATGTCGCAGTAGAAACCGACATTACTTTGCCTCGGCAAATCTCCCAGGAATTAAGAGCAAAAGCGGTCAGAAGCCGCAAAAGCCGGCTTTTGAAGCGTTGAAACCGCACTAGCATGCGGTTCATATTATTTGCCATTTCGACTAATTCATTTGGCGAGATATATATACGTTGAACGTTTGTTCGTTGCGTCTCTCAGACGCAAAGCGATGCACTTGTTAGTTTCTCCATTGGCTCCTTTCAGAACGCGAAACTGCTCTAATCGTGGAAATTTGTAAACGATTTAGATGTGCTCCGAGAACCGAGGAGATTCGAGAATACACACAGATGCATGTAGAGCGTATCGATGCACTTATGTTAGAAGTCATGCGTCCTTCTAGTTGCACATTCATCGTCGATTCAAAAATTAAAGAAAATTAAATACTGAATTAATAGTAATAAATGTTAACTATTATATAATATTAATATTATTAATAAATATTAATTAGAATGCAAATATAAAAAACTTTTAAATTAATGTTATTTTTAAATTAATAGTAAAATTTCATTTGACATAAAAGTATAATGTAGTTTATATATTCGAAATTAAATTAATTTATAAGAAAATTATAATCTGTATATTAATCTATATATTAAAATTATAATCTGTATACAATATTAATCTCCAAAGAAAATGTAGATTTATTTATATATAAAAATGACTTCTTAATATAATTATTTGCATAACTGGATTATTATATTTTATTATAATTTTATTGGAATTAGTAAAATTATATTATAATTTTGTTAAAGATTATATTATAAAATGTTATATTTATAATTATAATATATTATATATTATTAATATGTATATAATATATTATAATTATAATATTTTTCAAAATTTTCAGATATCATTTTCAAAAAAAAGAAAAAAAAATCGTTTAATCAATCGAAATTATAGTAAATTTTAAACTTATATTCACAGGAAAATGTGTGAACGCGAGTTAAATTCTCCTTGTAGTGAAAATATCCATTCGACTAGCGTTGAACAATAGAATCAGCTAACACGTATTATATAGATGATTTTCATGGAAAAATGCAAACATGGGCAGCTTTGTACAGGGATGATATTTTTTTCACCGATCTTTCATGTCACGTACAAAACGCTGATCACGCATATACGAAGTAAAATTGATTGCGGCAATATCGTTGTAAAATATGCGCATCGACGTACATGATGTATTATTATTAAATTTATAGAGAGATGATAAGGATATATTGTAATATAAAATTATATTATTAAAATTATATTACATTACAATTTGAATTACATACGAAATATGTTAAAATAATTGTTAATAAAGTAAATGGAATTTTAGATACAATTTGTATCGAGTCATAAATTATGTTACATGTATTTAAAGCGATGTACCACAAGTTTTTTCTCCCATCCTTTTTTTTTAGGTAACACCTATAACATAAATCTCTAAATCAGCAACCGTGCGTATATTTTCGAGCTATTTGGAAAACTGAAATATTGCATCGCATCCAGCGCGCAAGCTCGTATGTATTCGTCGCTCTCGATCGAAAGAGATATCGAAACACTCGAAAATATTTGCTACGAGCGACGTGATTGATTCCAGTAGTGTTATACGAAACCGCGACGTTCACCGACAATGGCTGCGGTGGCAAATTGAGTGGAAAGGCGAACAGAAAAGAGCAACAGAAATGCAAGCCCGCCTTTAAACCACCTAGAGCGAACACGCAACGTTACCTCGCTCGCGAACGGGTACCTGTTATTTTTCGAAAAAAAAAGAAAAAAAAAAACAAAAAAAAAACAAAAAAAAAACAACAAAAAAAAATAGCCGAATTTCGAGGGTGAAGCTAATTTTGCCGCGGACGCATGTTGCGTGAAAATATAATGAACGCGATACCATTATTTTCCACCGAAATTGTATTATTGTATCGATCGTGTGTTCGTTGCAGCCAACTACCGTTTAATATTAATTAGGAATAAAATCGTTAATTGATTAAACGTTAATTAGCAAACAATTTCGCGATAATTGCATACCGCGATTTTTACACTTTGTATTATCGCACATGGGGAATAAAAAGCGTACTTTTTGGAAAATGTAACCAAGAAGTGTAATAGTGTTTTGAATTCTAAAGAAGGATTTATGAAAACTATTAGATTGAAAAAAATCTCGATTACACAAAACAGATTATATTCTAATCGAAAAATTGATGTCCACGCGAAATATCGCATTTAATAAACATGCCAGAAAAGGAAGCGAAAGTTAATTTTTAAAATATGAGGCAGAATTTGCGCGGCCGCGCATTCGAATCCCGCATTCCGTCCCATCCGTCATCGATATTTTTCGTTAATAAAATACACGAACCTCGCGGGGGCGTCCGCGAGATGCATTGTTTCATCGGCCGGTAATGACATCGATTGTGCCCGCCATCGCCTGGCATCGCATTTTCGTAAATTCCGTCTCGTCACCCGGGAGGGTTGTCCTTTGAAATTGCTTTTGCCGAAGGGAAAGAAGATTTCTGCACAATACGTCGCCGTTGAATTGACGACGCTTCGGGGATTTGCTTCCGCGAGAGGAACGGGAGAGGAAAAACTTCTGAATGTCGTAACGAAAAGAAAAAAAAAAAAGAATTCTTAAGAAATACAATTAATTTTCCTAATTTTTCCTCGCTTATTTTTCTTTCCATTTCCCGAGTCATCGAATCACTCGTCGAACGTATTAAAGGAATTCGGTTGAGCGTGTCGCGATATAATTGCCGCGAAACTTTTAATTAAATGCACGTGAACGATTTCAACGATGTATTTAAAGATTGCGGGAATTTCGCTTCTGCTTTTCGAGAGTTTTCAAGATTTTACAAAGCTTTCGTGTAATCTCTTAAAACTTTAATATCTCGGATTCTTTTTAAGTCATTTAAGTTTTAAGAATAAATTCAATGACAAATAATAGCATTTAAAGGGGATATTGTTGTATTGATATTTCTCCTTTTAGTCAATAAGTTAGTTTTAGACATTTAAACAATAGTTTCTTTCGCAATTTGCAGTGTCTATAACAAGGAATCGCGAAAAAGTATCGCGCTCACAAACACTCGAGCCTCGTGTATGTATTATATATAATACGTACATTTATTTGTTTAAATTAGATATTTTCCAAACTAAAAGATCGTGTTTATTTTCAATATTTCTCATATTCAATATCTGGTAAATACGATAAATATTATCAGCGTTCAATATAAAGTGATTGACGCTTTAATCAATATTATTCACGTGTATGTGCGTCGCGTTGCATGTCGTGGCAAACTCGCCAGCGTGAAAATATTCAGGCAGCGTATATTCAGAGAAGTTTCCGATAATGAAACCTTTCTTTGCTGCATGAAAGGCAGCTTTACATAATTCTTCGGATCACAAGCGAATCATTTTACATAATCAAGTCTTTCCAGTTATCACTAATGGAAATAGCCGTGTAAAATTTCGTTATATAAATGTAAAATTAACATTTATATATTTATCCAGTTATTATATAATTCCATTGTTGCAATATAGTCTCTCTATCTCTCTATCTATTTCTCTCCCTCCTTCACTCTCTTTGTGTTTCGTGCGCGATAATTCATTTAATCAAGTACGTTTAATTTAACGATATTCTACAGATAAAATATATTCTATAAGACAAAAATACAAAAACTATGTAACAATAAAATTTTTCAATGCCAATTTGTGTGTAAAAAATCTGTGAAAATATAATAATCTTATAGAAGAGTCATTTCGAGGAGCTAACATTTCTATATCCTGAAAGAAATTTTTTTATATAAGAAATGAAATGTCTCGTTTTTAAATTTTATACGTTTTGTGTTTTTGACGAGAATTAATAAATTCAATTAACATATAAATGCACAATTCGTTTAAATTTAAATTTAAATCTGATGGAATGTAAAATGGCGAATTTAAATTGGATTTATATGAATTCAAAATTATAAAATATAGATATACATGCACACATTAATACACATATTTTCAATAATTCATAAAACATATAAACGATTTAATTACGATTATAACAACTGTATGAAGCAATCGATACATTCGAAATGTCGAATTTATTCTTCAATTACGCGATCTTTATTTTATTGCTCTTTCATCTCTTCGCGTTTTTATCTGCCAAAAATATATATTTTAAAAAAGTTTAGAAAAGAGATAAGATGAGATAAAATTTTTAATAAAGCATGAAAATTACTCTGTGTAATAATAAGCTGCATTAAAACTCTAAGCATTTTCCATTTATGACTTTTAATAAATTGCGGATATTCTACCGTGAATAAAAAGCCGAAGTTAGCGAGGAAATCATAGCAAAGATATTATAAGGTTCCATATTAAAGACATAAAAATAGTTCCATCAAAGTTTCATCGAAATTACAAAAGTTCGAGAAGCACGCGCGAATATATTTCAAGTCCTACAATTAATTAAAAATATGCGTTTTTATAAATAATAATAATAATAATAATAATAATATCCGAGAAACGTTTTGCGCAAAATTGTGATAAAAATTTTGCTGACGTTTATTGGCTAAAGAAAAAAAAAGAAGCTTGTTGTCCGTTGTTTTTTGAGTGATTCAGAACTTACAGAGAAACCTATCGATAAACTTTGAAAAGTAGTTTTCAATAAAATTAAACTTTTTCCTTTTAGAGAAAGAGAGAGAAAAAGAGAGAGAAAAAGCATTTTGCAATAAATGTTTTCGCTTTTGATTGAAATAATATATATGTAAGTTTAAAGAAAATATTTCGATACACTTATTAAACATTGTAATCTAACTAGAAACGTTAGAAAAATATTTTTAGCGATAATATATAAGATATAATTATATTAGCAAAATATAATTTATTTTATATTTTACGTACGTAATATATATATATATATATATATATATATATATATTTAAATCTTTGTTGTTTTTTATATTTGAAATATTGTTGCATAAAATTTTTCCATCCATCCATTTTTACAGGAAGACTACAATATTTAATATAATATGATTTATATACTCTGTCATCCCCGAAATTCTGACTTTCTCACATGTATTGTTTATCCTGAGTACAAAAATACAGATCTATCGGCATAAAAGCCGCAGCAAACATTAATCTCTTAAAATATCGACATGACATTGTAACTCTATCATAAATGTTTTCGCTGTAAAAAATCCTATGAAAACTGAACATTTTAAAAAGATAGTATTACAAGTATTAAATGTAAAATGTCTGTGTCTACAAATGTCAAAGTCATATTAATAGCCACATATATCATAATGTGATTGATTAAATAAAAAAATAAAAAATTAAAAAAAAAAAAATTTATTGGAAAACAAATATAAATGTCCTAGATTTGTAAATTAAGAGATGAAAACGGTATGATATTTGCAATCAAAGCGAATCAGAAATGTGAGAGTGAGAGAGAGAGAGAGAGAGAAAAAAGGATCGCTTTTTTGAATATTTTCCGGTCGCGTGTTTTATATTCGTATTTTCCGGAATAGTTGTCATTACATGAACCGGCGCTGCTGGTAAAATCGACGGGCGTGTTGTCAAGTTCTGCAACGATAAATCGGATTTCCGTGTAACGCAGGATCGGGTAATCGGATGCAAATGATAGGAATTCCGAAAAGGTCGGAAACGAGTGATTTCCGCGTGAGAAAATACGCGTCCGCGGTGCGCGATTTTCCACGGCGTGCATGCAGCTAAATACGAGAAAAGTGCTGCATATGTATATGTATATATGTGTGTGTGTGTGTGTGTGTGTGTGTGTGTGTAGCTGAATAAAACTGAATCATTCTTGATCCACGATTATGTTGGTTACATTTTGCGTAATGTTTTCGAGCGAGCGAGTGAGCGAGCGAGAGAGAAAGAGAGAAAGAAAGAGAGAAAGAGAGACTTCACAATTTAACAAAGTCTGCCGTGTAAAATTCAACTTCTCTTTAGCTATGGATTATTTCAGAATATAATTTAAAATACTTGAAGACTTGTAAATACTTTTGTCAGAATTTCGCAATAAATCTCCCGTTAATATTTAACACGTTAAAAGGACAACAAAATTAAGAACAATAATTGACAAAAATTCAGTATACGTTCATACATTCCTTGTCTTTGAGAGTAACTAGTTATAGTTTTAATCATTGAATTCACTTCTATTCTTTTTATATTTCATCCATTCATTTTTTTTATATTAGATAATTGTAAGAATAAATGTTTTTGCAAAAGTTAAAATATACATTATTGTATAAATTCTTCATCCTTTATTCTACTCTCTCTTTTTCCGTTCTAGTTTCCATTCTTTGCAACACTAAGCAAGTTGAAAATAAAAAAGCGTATAAAGAATCTAAAAAAATTCTTTAAATGCATACATTCGCGATATACAAGAAGATACTTGATTAAAAATTTTTTAAATTTAAAATAATCTTAAAATCCTTTAGAAAATCCCTTTAAAATTTATTTGTTAAATGCAATTAAATTAAGAAAATCCGTTTAATAATCACCTTTATTAATATTCATATGTATAAAAACGTATGTGCATAGAGAATGTGCATATATATCACATATATAATATTACTCTCTCCGGATAACAATCTCTCAGAAAGAAGACAGATCCTTTGCGAGCATGGATGTCTGTATATAGAATTTTCCTTGAGGGAAAAATCTGAAAAAAGTATTCTCGGTCCTTATCTCACATTTTGCACTTTTAATTTACATCTAGATAAGCTGAGACAACATAATACATAATTTAAAATTTCTAAGAAAAATTAAAACAATTTTGCATGTAAACAATTCTAATTAAATTCGTCATACTCTCTCGCCGCCAATCAGTAATCGAATTGTGTTGTATTTATCTAATCTTTTACCTCCGAAAAATTTTTAATTGACCAATGACGATATTGATTCGCATGGTGTTTGATCTCGTAAAAATCTCATTCCAGCCGGCCATATATTTTAATCGAATTTTCCTTCTTTAGCATGAAAATGCGCGACGCCCATGTAGGCGAAAGCTGGCGAAATCCTCACGAATCTCCGGAAGTCCATTCGTTTCTGACGCGAGTCTCGACGATCCCCGGGATGCACCGTTGGGAGACATAAAAGCGGGATGTTGCGACGCGATGAGCTACGAGTGTAACGTCGTAAGGAAGTTTATCTCGCTGTTCGCAGAACGTAAAATGCGAAACTAGCTGTGCTTTCATTACGGAATGTACGCGTAAATATTCCACGCTCGTAAAATCGTGTTAATGTAGGCGAGAAAGAGACAAATTAAAGGAAAAACCATGCAGCGCAAATATTGTACAGTAAATATATACTCAACTCAAATCTATACAGACAGCAAACAGCTGATGATAGACACGAAAAGAAAAAAATATATATTAACTGGCACAATAAAACTTTTCTGTCTAATAATCTGCTATATATATATATATATATATATATATATATATATATACATATATATATAAAGACAGTATAGTTTTTTTTATCATACAGATAAAAAAGAATTATCATACAGTTACACAGTTTTTTTATCATATGAAAACTTAAGGTAGATTATTAGTGAGAAAAATTTTATTGTGCCAGTTAATACATATTCTTTCTTTTCGTATCTATCATCAGCTGTTTGCTGTCATCTAATATGTATATATATATATATATATATATATATATATATACATACATATATTAGATGACAGCAAACAGCTGATGAGAAACATGAAAAGAAAAAATATGTATTAACTAATTTAAAATAAATGGTCTTATCAAAAAAAAAGAGATTTAACGAGTAAATTTAAAAAATGCATTTGCACAAAATTTATAATAAATACTATAAAATAAATGCCATAAAATATTCATAATTTACCAATCAAAACAATCGCGATTACTTGATGTGTTTATATAACGTGTTTATACAATGATACACACCTACACAAACAAACTCTCGATCACTCGACGGTTACTTTGACTGATTCGCGCATAAACATCAGAGGCGAACCATATAAAAGTGCCTTTATAGTGTCGTAAAGGCGCATAGAATGCAAAAGAGGACGGAGTCAAAAGTCATAACGCGCACGAAAGCTTCTTATCTGTTCGCAGAAGTGGCCGTTAAATCATCGATATAAAAATCGAATGCGCGATTCTGAACATCCACTCGTGCTCTCTCGTTTTGCTCCCATTTTTTTTTTATTCCTCTTACATTGCGATAATCGAAAAGATTTACTGCATTTTGACGATTCGAGAAGTGGCTCGCACACGCTTAGTTAACGAGAACGCGTCAGAAGCTCTTAGAATATCGCTTTCACATCGTAATGCGCAACGTTGAGATCGCGCATTATATTTGACATACAATAACTTTATCTGTATGAGATAAAACTAGAAGAGATCTGCGTATCAAGCATATGTCGCAGAATATAAACAAAAAAACGAGTATTTTTTTTTTTTTAATGCGCTGTGTCGTAAGAAAAACAACTAGAGTAAACAAAAACTGCACACTCGAAATTTATATTAGCATAAAACATATTAAGAGAATCGTTGAAAAATAATATATGTAGATTTAAGAAATAAAAGATGAAAATTAAAAAAAAAAAACAATTAATCCAAATTTTTCATTAATGATTTACTTATTAATATTTTTTTCTCGCATAATTGAAGCTTCGAATATTTTGAAACATCTTCGATTCATCTTTATCATGTAACAGTCTCGAACAGAGTGTATATTATATATTTATTCAGCGGCAATTAAATTGGCATAGAGATAGCAATGGACTGACAATTAATTTGATTTGTCGAATCTAGACTAGATTCAAACAGATCAGTTAACATCATAGCAAAATAAATGTCGCAATCTTTGAAAATAAATGTATAAAATTAATATGACATAAGATTTGAATTTGCTGACAATGAGCTTAATAGATTTCAATATTCAATAAAAATTAAATTGCCAAATTATAAAGAAAAACTTGAGAAGTATTATTCCAAACCGTCTGTTGGAATATATTTATGTCTATGCTACGATATATAAGTACAACGTGCATTAGCATATTATAATTATTCTATCATTTCGGAGAAAACATGTTTTAAATTTTTATTGTAATTAGATTGCGACGTAATTACGTGCGATGAAATGGAAAATAAAATATACTAGTGGAGGTAGAAAGAAATAGAGTTACAATATATCGCAACCTTCATTATAACTCATAAATAAATAAAACTTTTTAATATTCGATGATGTTATTTCAATGAGCGAATAAAATGAAATTATTTTTCGTTCAAAAAAAAAAAAAAATAGAAGACAAAAGTCTCTCTTTCATTTCATGTGCATTTTTTATATTCCAAAAATTTCGAGAAATTTTCTGATTCAAGGATTACGAATTCAATTTTGCAGGAAGAAATTTCTCTCCAATATTAATTAGTTTTTTGGGGCCACGGTGCAATGCGCAACTTCTTATTAAGCCCCCGGTGAATACCCGCTGTAAAGTAGTTAAATACTTGTTAAATTTCAAAATCCCAATGGCGTACAAAATTACAATACTGCGATTTTGTATACCATTGCGATACAGCTTCGCTGCTCTTGTAATCTTTCCGAGATTCGTAAATATAAGAAACATCTCGAATAAATGCAAATGAAAGCTTACCGAGAGAAATTCCGTAGACAATATGAGAAGCAGATTGCAAAAGCTGAAGATTGCTTGGAGAAAGATTGATTATATTGAAATCTCGAGGTATTTGCTTGAAATAAAATTTCTTTCTAATTTTATTTGCCATTAGATATCCATTAGATAACTCATGAATTAAAGAGTAATTCTTAATTTTCCATAAGACATGCAGTTATTCGTCGTGATTCTCTCTAAAATATTAATAGCAAACAAAAAGGGAAAGCAATTTTTTTAATACGTCATATATATATATATTTTTTAATAATATCATAAATACGTATTAATTTCGAATTAGAGAATAAATATAAATTTTTCAATCTAAATAACATTGTTCTTTTTTTATACACAAGTAAACATTCTTTTCGAGAAGAATTTCTTCGATTTAAGATTGTTACAAAAAAAAAGATATCCATCTCGATAATCAATTCTTAATTTCTTTTCTTTATATATATATACATGCATCTGCATCTTTCAGAATTAATAGACGTCCCATCTATGTAAAGCTGGCAATTAAATAAAGCAGTGTAAAAAAAATATTCGTCATGGAAATCTTATTCGTGAAAAAAATAGACAATTTCTGGAGAGAAAACGCGAGGATAAGCCCGAAGGTGCTCTTTATCTGCTCAACTTACGTCCTCTTATGCGCGTATTTTTAATGCAAATAAATGCGTTTAAAGTGTTGTGTCTAAAGCGAATAAACGCGTTTTGTCTCTCCTACGCTTTGCCGTGCATTGATTGCCGGCGAGCATCGCGGCGCTTTTGTTTACGTGAATTTTCAACGGCACGGCGGCGCCGTCACGTAGTGGAAAGGGGCGGTAATCCATTTTATACATTGTCGTTGATGCTGAAGAACATATACGTCTGAACTGGAGCGAGGATTTTATAGAGCACGAGCAATTTCTTTTCTTTTTTCTTTTTTTTTTTTTGTCTTTTCGGAAACACGGAATATTGCATATCTTGCACGGGAGACGCAAAATATCGCTGATCCACGCTCACGTGCGTGCAGTGACTCCAGATAAGCAAACACCAAACGGTGAGAGTAAAATGCAGTTCGATCGAGGAAACAAGCCTAGATAATGTAAAGCCATCTCCTAGATTTTCCCGCGGCGCCGAGTAAACAGCTTTTTCCTCGTCATCCGTCCCATTCCCTTTAAATTCTTTCTCCGTGTTACGCGAGATTTGAAAATCGAAGAAAATTAAATCAACGGCGAACGCACACACACGCGCAATCTGTCAAAATAATTTTTCTTTTTTTTTTTTATCTTTCGTTTTTCATACATGATGATAATCGAAATTCATCACAAGAATGTAATGACAAATCGGAATTTGTCGAACATTCGACGAATACGTGTGTTGTTTGATACTGGCTACAGAAACAAGAGTGACGATCGAAGCTTCCCTTTCCGTGAAATACGCAAATGTTTGTGCGCGCGTTACTGCGTATGTGGGGGGGTGGAGGAAAACGACCGAGTGCTCACGCGCTGTGAGTGAAACATGTTTGTTCGTATATCACTCAGTGAGTGCGGGTATTCGGTTGTTCCGACGTATATGTATGCAGAAACCATACGAAGGATTCGTAAAGAGAGACAATCGGATTCTATTTTTGCCAACAGAATTCGAAATTCGATAATTCCTTTAATCCTCGTAAAATATAAAAATATCCCCTTCTCTTTAAAACGAAAAATTTTTATTCAATTATTCGACAATAATTTCGCTCCTCTATTTATTTAAATTCCTAATCGTCTAAAATTTTAATACGCGAGTATTTATATCGTATTCCCCTTCCGATAAAATTTTAAAAACGCGATCATCTCATCTGTAGATGCATTTAACCGTCAAGATGCATTCGTGGATGTCGCAACATCCGCTTCTATCGGCGGATCAGCACGTTGCGATGCGTTCACATGCGCTCGCGAGAGGGTGGGGCGACGTGAGGAGGGGAGGGGAAGAGGATAGATGCAATAGCAGGCGGCTTATGCATATCCATGGAAGGTAATTAAATGCCGCGGCATGCTCCGTTTATATATATGTTCGCATTTTTTTTTTTCCTCCCTTTTCCGTTTACCTCGCGCTAGATCGCTGGTACCTGATATACGAAACGCGCGCACGAGGGGGATAAAAATAGTAATTTTTTAAAAATCTGGGTCATTCGCCGCCAGAAAGCAAGGAGGACCGCAAATGCACGTGCAGCGTGTTTCTGCGCGATTTTAATATGCGACCATTCGGTCAAACAAAAAGAAAAAAAAAAAAACACGTACATACACGGGTCTCATGATTTTTCATTGAGATACTCATAAGAGTTTTCAGAAGAGAGACTTTAATAAGTGTTTTTTCTCTCTCCTCTTTGATAAGCGCGGATTTTTGAATGATATTCAGTAACGATTTGGGAAAGGAAAAGGTTAATATCGACGATTCCGATCTCTTTTCTGTTCACTCTAGATTCCGTGAAGTGTTTTATTTAAAAATAACCGATAAATATTATTTTGCTGGATTCTTATAGTTTAATTCGCTACTTATTTTCTCAATCACTGTATTGCTGTTTTGATATTTTAATTAAAGAAAACGAATTTGAATTCATGAAACAATTTGTAATAAAATGAATGATAAATAAAATGATATAATTGCTATTCGTTACGTGATATCATTATTGTTATCTCAAACATTACAGGAGGTTGAAGAGTGAATTTTCATATGTAAACAGATATATATATATATACGGAAAAGTTGCTATTAGTTTTAATGTCACCTGTTTTGATGGTAGAATTTTTAGCTTTCGAACTGTCATCTTCAACTTTTCGTTTACTTTGTACACGCAAGTTTTAGTTAACATAAATTTACATGATTATTAAGCTATTGTATAACTTTCCACTAGTTTTTATTGGCATATAATGTCTCTGACAAAACGGAAATTCTACCTTCTCTTTTTTTGAAGTGTATTTTTTTATGGAAATTACGAAAAAAAAAAAAAAAAAAAATCATCAATGATAAAAAAATAAGTATTTTAAAATTGTATTATAATTTGTAATTTCTTCATTTATTATTTCTTAGTCGCGTCTTTAAAAAAGTGTATTAGAACGTTCATTTTTACGAAGATCAAAAATAAAGTAAACATGCAGATATTTAACGATAGCATTGCTTTAAATTAATAATGTAAAATTCATAATATCTGTGCATTAAATTCGTAATATTAATGTTATACGCGTAACACGCTGCCGTAGGAATTAATCAATTAAATCATTATCAAGCGAAATGGTGGAAATGCGAGAACATTCACGCGGCTACCTTTCCCAGTTTCCCCATGCGTTCTAATAAAATTCCGCTCGCTTTCCGACCTTTTTTATTTATCTCTCGCTTTCCCCCCCTCTCTCTCTCTCTCTCTCTCTTGGCATCGTTTGTACCTGATTATATTTAAGAGAAAACCAATTACCCGCTGTACAAGCTCTCGGGCGTCAAGATTATTACGTGGAAATTCGCGAATGCATTTTTTCCTCCGCGGAATGCGACGTGAAAACGGCGGGGCTCTAGCGTCCCTGAAGAAGAGGATGCTAGGATTCCTAGGGTACGCAGCATAGGGAATGTTAATTAGCCTTTGGGATAGACGGAGCGTAGACTCGGGCGTGAATGCTACATAATCCGGAAGAGTTGAAGGGGATTAAATAATAAAACACGCTCATTACGTAAACGAACCTGCACCGTGTAACTGTCACGTGCACAATCCCGCGCATTTATGCTCGCGGTGAGCGAGCCTGGATAAACTCGAAAAGAAACGTTCTCTCCCTCTCTGCCGCTGTTTTCCGAGTCGTCCCCAGGAGGTGTCCCGGGATCGTAAACACGCGCGAGAAAAAGGTCCACGTGCATTCTTTCCCGACGCAAGATGAGAGGAGAATTTTTATCATTTCTCGTTAAACGACGGGGTGACGGAAATTTATACAACCTAAGAATTTTAAACGAATTTTTCGAGAGCTTGGAAATTTAAATAAAGTGTTTAAGAAGAGCTTTAGAGATTTGCACGAGGGAGGAGATTTTTTTTTGCGTAAAACATGGTAACTTAATTTTTTATCCCCAATTAAAAACGGCGACAATGCGAGAACACGTACATCGTTTCGATGCAATATTAAAATATTTTCCTAAAAAAACCTATGCATTTTTATATAAAAATCGAAAATTGATGTTTATGTTAATATATTATATAACTTGTTCATGAGATAATTAGCGTAATTAATAATTGAAAAAATAAATTTTAATTTTCAGTTTTAACAAATTGCGTTATATTATTATTATCTTTTTCTTCATTTTATATAATTTTATGTCAATAATATATATATATATATATATATTTATTTATTTATTTACTAAGTATTTGCATCTTAATATTAATTAAGTTAGTAATAACTCTAAATAATTTAACATTTCCAATATTTCTCTTTATATTCGTGAATTTTTAGCAAAATAATATAAACGGCATACCGTAACAATTGCTTATTATTACGACACACACTACATGATCAAAAGAATAATATTGATTTTAAATTCAATAACATCGTGCAAATAGTTCAATAGCTTTTGATATAACTCTTTATCTCTTCTGTGCACCATAATGTTGCGAAACTTGATTATTTTCAAAATGTACGATTGTTTCAAATAATGTGCGTTTTAAACGACAATATTTTAATACGCTTGTTGCGCACGTCTGTTTCTCTCCCAAAATAATTAAAACGATTACTCTTGCTATATATTTATTTTGCATAATCCAATATTACTGCAAGAGCTTATTTGCCGCACTTTTTCACATTCCAAAATAGTCTTATATTTTATTGCAAATTATATCGCATTTTTCGAACACGCCCATAATTTTGAATGTCAATAGTAGATTTTCTATGCAACAGCAGATAATTTTATCAAGAGTGAAAATTATGCCGAGCATAATCTCTCTCGCAAATGTTACGCATGACATATAATATATCGGGTGTAATCATGAAAATTAAGGTATGCAGCGGGATTAAATACAGAACGTTATCCATTTATCAGTACATTTAGGGAAATTTAATTGCGCGAAGCTACAAACTACTCTCGCTCAGCGTGCAAAGATTCAACTTAACGGAGTAGCGTTAAGTTGAGGTTTCCAATAACCGAATTATGGTTCGGTTGTATTAGAGATTATCAAGAATTAAATCTAATCGTAAAATAATCAAATTGCGCAATCTCTAAAACATATCTGTTGTTAGACATTTTATCATCCGCCGTAATTTGGGAATATATTATTATGGTATATCTTATTTTGCACATAATCGACGTAATAAATGTTATATATAGATTGTGTAGGAAATGTGGAAATTTGCGTAACAATAGCGATGTAAATTCTCTTTACACATCGCGTCAATGTGCCAATATTACGAATTTATGTAAGTATCGAAGGGATACAATGACGAAATTCACGAGCATGAATACACGTAACGAATTACGCAAAATTAGCGGCACGCAAATTAATTACGCCGAAATTAGAATGCGGCTGAACGAATTAATTCGCAACTCGATTCGTACTTCGCAGAAGCAGAAAAACGAAAAAGTCACTCGTTTAATCAGACTAACGAGCTGCTTTATTTCGACTACAAAAGCTTTTCCAAAACTCCTTTGTGTAGATTTCACGACATTAAATTGGATATCGATAAAGCACGCGGGAATATTTCTGGTATAATAAACTTATTATAGACTCGTTAATAATTCTCGCGGTGGTATCAAATCATTGTGGACCGTCGAACAAAAATACGCGTGCTTCCGCCTTCTATCGCGAAAAAAAAAAAAAAAAAAAAAAACTCGATCCGCCAATTTGCGGTGACGCAAATCGGCCACGACGGTTTTAACCACAACTCATCGAGATCTGACGATACGTCCACGATTTATAAAATATTCATCGTGTGACGGATAAATGCGGTTGTGCGGCAGTTTATGGATATCGCGCGCTGTCAATAAATGGTATTTTCATTTATAACATTCGCGTGTAATTACGCAATGCTAGTAATATCTGATTTGCGGTCGCAATTAATCTCGCGGCGCAAAAAAAAAAAAAAAAAAAAAATTCGAACCACAGGGATATCGATATGACGAGATTTGGGTCGCGATAAGGGCAGAATAATATCCGAAAATTTTAATAATTATGTAGATTTTACTTTAAATACATATCCGATATTCATATGTTACATTTACGTTGTGAGATAATTTTTAATATGAACTTCACTGATAATATTATGTTATTAAATAAATCTGCTAATAAAAAGATTTATCGCAAGTAAAAATTAGTTTTATTTAAAAATCACACATAAATATATTATCGACAAAAATGATAATTAATACGAAAATATTCATTGTTAATAAATTACAAAAAAAAATGAATGGAAAAACATATTTAATAAATGTATAAAATATATTAATGTTAATATATTGTACGCAAGCTTAATCTAATATAAAACTCGCATATAACGCGTTAACATAAAATTACATTATTCTGCTCTCCATATAATAATATATTAAATATAAAAATACTGAATAAAAAAGAATAGAAAATTATAAGAATATCAAAACTACGCGTACGAGTCATATTATTTAATCTTTAATCTAAAATAAAGGTCACTCCATTTGCAAACGAACAGCTTGACGCGTAAAAGATATTTTGCCCGCGCGATCAATCAAGCCGCTCGCGTTTTCGTATATTAAATGTGACTTTCCTTTGTTTTCAGCCCGCGTGTCTATTAATCTTAACGGCGTCGCCCGGTGTTCCCCGTAAATCCACACGACGGAAATGCGTTACGTAAATAGGATTTGCGGTTTTACGGTAGCATATTTTATGCACCTGTACAAACACACACCGACGGATTACGGTCTCGGGGAAGATACAATATGTACAATTTGTATCCAGCCAGGAGAGTCTCGTAACGCTCCCGGGGTATATACCTTCGTCCCGGAATTTTTTCGGTGCACCTCGATATAATAGGAGAAATTCCGCACAATAGCATTTCTTTCGAATCCCGCCCCCGTCCGTACGGTACTTAACATTAATCCCGGCCCGGTTCTTAATCCCACGTTTTACCTCCCCGTAGTCGTAAATGAAATTTTCCGCAACGTACAAAGCAGACAACTCTTTTCCAACGTCCAGCTTCTTCGTTAAAACGTGGCGGGTAATTGCATTCCTACGAAAAAGAGAGAGAGAGAGAGAGAGAGAGAGAGAGAAAATAATTCATGCTCAACAGGATTTTATCGTTAGCGTGAGCGTTTTAGAGACGTAGACAAAATGACTTGTTAATTGTAATATCGTTCATTAAAATCGCGAGTGTATGTAAGAATCTTTGCAAAAAGCCAAGTAAATCGAGTCAATCCCAGTTTTTTTTCTCTGCATTTTCTGTAAGCATATTAAATGCAAAGATGATGGATGAAAAAAAAGATACGGCGTGTACACGTAAACATGGTGAAAGAAATATGATTATAGGTACAGCTTCTTTTCCGAGGCTCTCGTGAATCACTCGAGATTTCAAAATCTTTTCAATCGTTTCCTGTCGATCCACGCGATTGAGTTATGATCGATTGTACATTTTCCGACGCTCATAGTCAAGGCGTTTAAGCGAAAAAGCAGGCTCTTCGAAAGGGCGAGATATCGATGGTTCTCGGTGAAGAATAAAAAGACGTGTCTCCCTCATGGCTCGAGGAACTCGGGTAATGCCATAAATCGCAATCTTACGAGTAATGCAAATGTATGAACGCCGAAAGTGAACCGGATTGAGCGATGCGTTCCCTTTTTCGATCGACCGTCGTAAATCACAAGTGATAAAAGAACCGCGAGAACGTGTCACCTGTCACCCGGGATCGCGCACGTGTTTAGGCAATTCATATTTCGCGAGGAAGAGAAGCTAGTCGGTTGTTCGGCTAATCGTTTTTTTCCTCCGAAACAAGTTTCGTTTCTGCCATTTTGACGCGCGAGATAAATGACGTTACTAATTGCCGATTTATCCCGCTAAGATACATGTTTCGCGGAAACGAAGATCGTTCCTCTAAATATTTCAGAGATGAGATCGCTTTGATTCCGGCGAGTTCAAATCTCGATGATGCGAGCACGCGGGAACGATTTCTCTTTGCGACAAATGCGTTCGAGATAAATTTCTCCATATATCTGGTATCGACGAGCAAACTCGCGGCGCATCCTTCTCAAGGCAGAATAAACCAGAACGTATTCTGTCGCAGAAGTCATTTCTGCAAAATATGAAAGATTTTAAATCTAGATAATTTAATCTCTAAAACATAAATACGACGATGAATTTTCTCTCGGTAGACAGAGGCGAAAATATTACAATAAGATAATATTACGTAGAGTTAACAGTCAAATATATTTTAATTAAAGCTAACTAGAAGAAATGTTTTCACGAAAATTATAAATCTCACGCGTTTTCATAACAAAGTTTTCAAAACACAGCTCGTGCAAATATTTGTGCAAGAATTGTAATTTTGCAAAATTATACTTTCGTGATATTAAACAGTTTATGTACAGGGTGGCCATTTTAATTAATCTACTGAAATATTTCAGAGTCCTTAAGTTTAAATATTTTGTCATTAAGTTAAAGTATTTTTCGAATTATTTTATATCCTAATCTTACATATTTTAATATAAAAAATAAAATATCTTGTAAAATATTTAATTTTCGATAATCTTACCATGGTACTTTTATTTTTCATGTATAGCGTAATGAAACGAATCAGTCGATAAAAAATAAAATAATTGTTAAAAAAAACATATTGCAAATAAGTGCATACTTTTTCTTTAAAACAATTATTTTCTTTATATCAATTGATTAAAATGGCCCACCCTGTATATTTCTTACAGTACTTTCATGACAATACTTTCAATGCTTGATGTAAAATATATTTTTCTGTACATGTAACGAAGGATAGAGATCGAAATTAATTTGTCTCGATTTAAGAGAAGAGATATTTAAGATGTAATAAACGCGTATCGATGATAAATTGTTGGCCAAATTATAATTGCTAAATTACAACGAGGTTTGTGAATGAACGGTATTTTTTTGCGCATACGCATTCACGAGCGATACAATAATATATACGACACTTTGTTCGAATTTCGTTGTGAAACGATTTTTAGCGCTATCTCGTCCAGAGCAACGTTGCAATAAATAGAATTTATTATCGTCGTCTCGCACAATGGACGGCCTTTTACGCGTGTAACATGGCGTGACATATATTTGTATATGTGTGTGGGATAAATATAAGATTTGCGTGGTAAAAAGGCATTTTACAGTCCGCTGCGCATTTTGTTGTTTGATCGGACTGCGCTTGATGCACTCGTGCATTCGTTTCGCTGCGACGGAAGATGCATTATGCAACACGTTGCAGGCATTCGGAGAAAAGGAGGAAAGAGACGGATTGAGATAATATTTTCATACTAGCGGTGACCAAAAATCTTGGTGGCTGTTCAACTGCCTACAAATGCGTCAGTACAAACTTTGATTTCATAAGAGCGTATAAAATTGACTTTACGAAATAAATAACAAAAGTTAAATATGTATAAATTTTCTTAAAACCCCTGCGAGAGATTTAACATTTTTTTTTAATTTAAAAAAATAACATATAATGTTCTTGCATTTAGATAATTCTTTATATTTAAAAAAATATGTAATAAAATTTTTTCACAGACTTTAGATTTACTATTTATTTTGCTGATTATTTTTAAGTAAATTAAACGTATTTTTCTCTTTAATAAAAATCGAGAACGCGACGACATTCCTTTAAGACATCTTTGTGAATCAGAATTCATTCGGATGGAGTAAAATTCTTCCCGAAATAATCTCCAAAGAGAGAGAAAATTAATGTTTACAGTTTCATATTTGTCACATGTATATGTGAATATAAACACGTTCTCTATTGGCGAGAACACTCTGGAAATCGTAAAACGGAAAATGTACGAATGAAACTACCTCTGCATCTATAATGCACCGTTTTCCATCGCTGTTAATATCGCGCCATTAATGTTTATAAACGCCCAGCTGACCGTTCGTGGTATTTTACTCGCGTTCATAAATTTCGGATTTGCTGATTAAGTGGCAGGTCAATCTCGCGAAAATGGGGAATCGTACGAATGTACCAACAACATGAATACAACGTGGTTTTTAGCTATGTACGTAGAGAATTTTTTCGAAAGATTATGTGTATAAAGGATTTTTTTAGATTTTTTTAAAATTTTCAAAAAATAAATTTATAAATAGAAGGATATCATTTGCCTATCTTCCTTTTAAAATTAAACGTTTTGATAATTAATCGGAAAATTAATCGTTACCAAATTCAATTTATAATTAATATTGACAATTTGTTTTCTAATAATAATAACTTTAATAGCTATTATTAAATAATTCCGCAACTATTGATCACCAGCATCATAATACATTATTAATATTTTTCTTTGTAGAATCTTTTTATCAAATTCTTTATCATTAAAAAAGAATAATTTATGCAGATGTCCTACATAGAAATATTAATTAAAAGCCAGTCGTATATGCAACGCACGTTTTATATCTGATTACGTTCTTATTTAACACAACGAGAACTCATATCCTTCGTGAACTTTGTGCAATTAAGTCAGAACGCTTGTCCCCGGAAGAAAATATTATATTATGCACATCTGTCTGTGGAGGTAAACTGGAGACAACGTCGTGTATTTGCATTTTTAAATTAAAAACTAATCCTTGCAGTAATTGCGGCGTGAAAGTTATAGAGCGAGCACTTGAAAAGTTTCGCGTTAATCGTGAGAAATTATTATTTATGCCGTTGACGTCTCGCATTTGCATCCAGTATCATTGCGCGAATTACGACGGAGCAATTAACAGATAATGGAGTACTAATGATAAAATAATCAAACGAATAACTTGATACAATTGCAGCGAGATTACGACACTTTTAAGCGAGATTATATTCCGTTTTAGAGGAGACACTTATAAACTTTAATACGATGTTATCAAATCATTTAATGTAATTTCCAAAAAAAAATTTCTCTGTACGCAAAAGAATAATTTTTTGCTGGAATACAATGAATATCGTGCTTTGAAACACTTTTTTATAATTTTACAAAATATTATAAAATATTATAAAATAAAAATTAAAAAAAAAAAAAAGATATATCAACACAAATTACGACGTCCTAAAAATAAATTTTAAAAGTGAAATAAATGTCATATGCTGTAAGAATAATATTGACATTGACAACAGCATCATTATAACCAGCCCGTAATTTTGTCTACGGCTTATTCGCTTACTTCGAATTGAGCGACAACTTGCTCCTCAACAAAGGACAACGTTCCCTCATGAAAGGAAAAAAAAAAAGTTGCGAAGGAAAGTTCCGTTATGAAGCGGCGGTCGCACAAAGTAACTGACAAGTCAATTATGATCGGCAAAAGGGTATGCGCGTTTGATGGATTCTCTAATAAATGTCGCGCTAAAATAACGGACTGTCAGTTAAACAGAAGCTCTTAACAAAGCACAGTTTTAATCTATCGAGTGGATTTTTACGGAGAAGTTGATTCCATTCTCGGCCGACAAAGACGCGTCAGTTTCGTCAGAAATGAAGGCATTATTTCGAGACTTACGGGGATTCCGAAGACAAGACGCGACGTAGATCGAGAGGGAGAGGAAAGTGCGATGAAAAGATGAAGAGAAAGATGGAGAGAGAGAGAGAGAGAGAATAATAATCTTTCAAGAAATGTGAATACTCGATAAATGAGAGGAAAACCGATGAGAGAATGAAGGAAAAAGATTGCATTTGCACGCACAAATACGTGCAGTAGCGGAATTAAATCTCACTTCGTTCGTACACTGGCTCTACGCGATGAATAAAAACACACACACACACACACACACACGCGCGCGCGTGCATAAGCGATACAGTTGAAGGATACAGCACGTTGAAGGAAAAAAGATAATCAGCCGCGCGCGGACACGATGAAGCGAAAGGTATTCGATGAATATCGTTGGAATGATGCATGATCGGACAGAATGAATGCGAGTTCACGGGGAGAATCCTAAAGTTTATTAAGCGATGGAACGCGGACAGAGGGAAAAAAAATGAAGGAGCTCGAGGAGATTGTTTGCTTCGCTTAATGACGTTGAGGCGTCGCTTCCAATCGTAAAGAAGCGATGATTGAATCTGGCCGACATGGACGGAATCTACTCGACATTATGACGGATTTAATTAACGGGGCTGCGCTAAGAAACGCGCGTGACAAATATATTTATTGTTATTTACATATGTTTGTGCCGAGATATATAATTTGAGTCTAACATATTTTTTCTCGACAACTGATTTCGTTGAAAAAATATAGCTTCGCATCGCGTATAGTAAGAATTATTTAATTTATTCGAAAGCCGAGACGTTCATTATTTCGGGAATTTAAAATAAAATTCTGGAATTAAACAATATGCTGGAGTAAGGTTTATTCAAGTTAAAAAAAAATAACAGACATTTTTAATTAAGCTTTCTTACGTTTCCTAGATTTATAGTTTGCGGACAAAGCTGTTCAATCTTTAATTTGTAAGCGAACGGTTTCGCAGAGCTTTAAATATGCTTCACGCATACTAAAGTAGTAAAATATAATTTAGCTTTAAAATTAATATCAGATATTCGTAATTAATCTCAATATTTCGCCCACAATACAAATTCGATATGTTATAAAAAAATTGACTAAAATTTCAGAGAAAATATTGTATCTGCAGTTTGTATCTGTATTTTTGGAAAACGATTCTAATGATTAAGACAGATTGTCTGCAGATCTGAAAATTCATGCAAAAATGTATCCGACTTTTTAGAAAATTTTTATAAAATTTTATATATATATATATATTTATATAAAAAAAAGAAAAAATTGTATACAAAGGAAAAAAGTATCGCTGCTATCGTGTTAACGTCTCGTTTACACGAGGAACGCGATTCACCGCGAACGACGATAACACAATTTTGACGAGCCATGTTACACACATCCGACGACGAGGGGGTGACTCGGGCCCGCGCACCCTCGAGATTTATGCTATGCGTGTCATCCGCGGCATGCCTATGATTCCGCCCGCTGTCACCGACGAGAATCATTCATCGGCCCGGCCCCATGGCGAGCCATAAACCCGACGGCATATAAATCCCGTAGGTCCGCGGCGGATGTGTACAAAACGTGTGCCTATGGTCGCGCCTCTACACGCTTGTCTCGATATAAATCTGCGATTCGGCCGAATACCCTCGACGAGGCTCGCGTACGACGTAATTACCAGCCTGCCGGATTGATTTTCCGTTCGTTCAATGGAACGATACCCCCAATTGCTCGCCCAATCAAACACAACGTACACACATGCACGTGTGCATGCATGGAGAAGACCGCTTTGAAAGCGGCATTCGAATGTGCCTGGGATTGGCCCGATTAACGAAACTGCTGCGTGTGGTCGTTTGTATGGTGAAAAGAATCGCCCTACCGCGGCGACGACACGTAGAAAATTCTCACCGAAGAAACGGCAACCTGGGTATTGAATTTTTGTCGTCGTTCTATCGCCGCGCACTTGCTGGATAACGACCGGTGGCGATTTTTCTCCGGCTGGTTTTAACACCCGGAAGCGAAGGGACAAGCTTGAGGTAAAAGGAGCTGGCGAATGAATGGAATTGGCGGGTGAATAGGATTTTAGATGAACCCAGGAGAGAGATGGCGTAAAGTGCGATTGTCTATCAATGTAGTTTTACGTTTAGTCCTGGTAAACTAGAAAGCTATAAGATTGTAGAAGCGAGGACAGAATGTCTACTCGATCTTGTAAAAAAATTTCCTGAAAATTTTCTAAACTTTTCAATTTTGTTCAAAAAATAATTTTTCTTCAAAATTCCAGATAAAAAAGAAATATTTTAAAGATTTTTTTGCAATTTCCTGAAATAATTTTTTTTTTTTTTTATTGCACGCGTTAACCTAATTTTCTTTTTCACATATACGAAGAAAAAACACAAAGCTTTCAAATTTCAAGTGTTAGATTTAAAATATTTTTTGAGTTCCAATAAAATTCCACGAGAGTTCTCTAATTTCTCCAAATACAAAATAATTCCCCGAGTATTCTAGATTTTCCATGTTTTTTTTTTTTTTTTTTTTTTTTTTTTTTCCCAGAGAGTAGACAGAGATTAACCAAACTAAACATTTGCAAAACTTTAATACCTACAGTTACCGATGAATATAAATGTCAGTTCAATAAAGAGGAAAATGTAAAACGAGAAGAGATTATTGACAAAAATTTCTGGATTACTTTCTCAGTGTCGTCGAGGAGATTAAAGTCCAACATTAATTTGTGACACTAATAAATTCTTGCCCCGTCGCGAACGTAATTTTTCTAAAATTACCTCTCAGAATTACGGCAACTTCCGGATTTACCGAGGAGAGCGTATTGTGCTCAAAGTATTGATCGGTAGTGCAGCAATAATGCCCCGCACCAATACTCGTAATCTCGACTATACTGGCAAATTCATTTCGATCTCTCGACCGACCGGGTTTTACAAATTGAAAAAAAAAAATAAAAAATAAAAATCAAGAAAAAAAACAAGTGCAAACCGCAAAACAAGCTGCTTTAAATGACTAGAGTCGGATGAAAATTTCGATTGGCCTCGGGGCGGAAAGATTCGCGCCATTATATTTATGACAAGAGAATTCTCTCTCTTTCTCTCTCGCTCTTCAATTATTTTTAATATCGTAAATTTATTAAAAATATATTTATGAATATATTTATTTTTTATATCATAAATTTTTGAACAATAAAGTACCTCCGCATTTAAGCTATTATGTTTTATCAACAAGCTTCAACGTCGCGAAAATGACAGCTTCTTCGTAAAGATTACAAGTATATAGTGTGTACCTTCTCGGTAATTTTCGCACGATAAAGAACATCCTCCTTCGCTTCCTTGTTTTCCACGCTAATGATATATCTCGGCTATTCTCGGTAAGTGACGGTAAGCCCGAGCTGTGCGCCGTCTGCGTTTAAAATTTAGGACGGCTTAACGTCGACCGGGCGCGATTATCGTCCGAATTTAAATGGAGGACGTGCTTAAATTTTAACTCTCGCCGGGCGCGTATCTTTCGTAAAGGAGTCCTGTGTCGAGATGACCATCGATAGACTTAAATATGATAAAAAACGCGATCGTGCTCCGATATTCTCGCCATCGTGAATTTTTCAACGAAAGCAAACTCCATTGGTAAAGCGAGAGAACAAGAGAGAGAGAGAGAGAGAGAGAAATTTCCGCTGGTAACCCGCGGTGATCCTGCGGTGCCTCTTCCGAAAGGGCAAACGAGCACCCGCGTACATCCGATAATGACTTTCCGAGAAAGAAAAAGTTCCGACAACCTGCCAACTTTTCGCGTAAAGCTTCGTGAAAGGCGAAGACTGGCACAGTGCCTTCTGGAACTTAAGCCCTTCCTCCCTCGTTAACCCGTTGATCACCTGTTGGCAATCCGGCGCCAAGATTCAAGCATCAATCTATATTCAGAGGCAGAAGCAGCGAGATATCCACGACAATTGCTCCGAGTTAATTCGCGTAAAAACGTTGTATATTTCGCGAGACGCATTGCGTCCTCTCGTATTCATAGGAACGCGCTGACGTATCTCTCCGTGGTTACAGGAGACAGTTGGAAAGGGAATTTAAAACCGAGGGGATCGTAACGATTCGCAGGAGGATAATCCGGGAAATTCTTAATAATCGTCGATGATTCGTCGATCGAGAACGAGAATTTAACGCGAAATTTGTAATCAGCTGTGAGAGACTAGGGCGTAATCGAAATAAAGTTCGCGAAGCGAGGATGATACTCGTCGCGGAGGAACTATTGCAGGATATCGTTAACTGCCATCGGTCGTGGAAATATTGTATGGCGACAAAATTGGAGGAAATCAACTGCAGTCCCCGCGTTTTTCACATCCACTCGTTCTCTCGCAGCCGATATCTCCATGTATCCAGAAACGTAACTCTTAATAACCGCGATGGTTCAACATTGTATATAGAGAGGCGCGATTGCACGGCTTCGATTGCAGAGGCGGCGACGTGATTTCGCGAGGAGAACACGCGAGAGAAATGGGGAGAGGGGCGGAGAGGAGGGAGGGAAACAGGAAGGTGGGAAGAAAGGCTCTCCCTGACTCGATTTCCCGCTGAATCAAACGCGCTCTTGTTTCGCGCCCCCCCCCCTCCACCCCCGCTTCTCGCGGAGGCGCGTTTAATTCGTCAGATCGCGCGCGAGCAGCAATTTGTGCGGCGTGTGTACGTGATTCGCGTGCAAAAGGCGGGCGTGACGCACCGAGTGTCACTGAAAATGCGCCATTGTTTCGCGAAAACACTAGCAAGTTTCGCGATTTCGCGAGACGGCGGGGTGAATGAATTCGCGAGAGATCAGGAGAGATCGATGAGGGATCGATGCGGTTCGCTAAACGTTAAAAAATGCTTGGAATTCGCTCTTCCAGCTTCCCTCTTCCGCGACGACGTCGGGGAAAAACTGTGCGGGGGGGGACTGTGCGTGAAGTGCGGTAGCGAGTTTCACAAAGCCGAGTGCGCTCAGGCGCCGTCACTTTTCCGTCGATAAACCACTCGGCAACATTCCGCGAGATGCCGACGAGAGCGTGTTTTTCTCGATTCGCGAGCTACAAAAAACATTCCCCTCCGTGCTCTCCTCTCCGATCGCGATCGTGTTACGAACGGGACACATATGTGTATGTGTGTATGTGTGTGTGTGTGTGTGTGTAAAAACAGGATAGATTGCGGAAATATCAAACGTGTAACCAAGCTTCGAACAGATATTCCTTGTACATGCCGATATGTTGCACTGTTTTCTCAGTAATAGTAATCTCTGGGATAAAAGAGCCTTTTTTTCCGCGTCTTTATCACGTATCGAATCTGAATACGATATTGTATATTTTTTAATTAAAAGCATCTCAGGATTGAAAAAGCTTTATAGATATTAGAAGAATAATTAATTATCCAATATACTTGCATCGCTAATGACATGTTAAATAGAGAAGATTAATGCTATCATAGCCTCGATAATCATATCGACAAATATCTATAATCAACACGAATAAATACGGGCAGATAATTAAACATGATATTGTTATAATAAAGTTTCATCCAAAAAGAATTATTAAACATTTTTTTTTTTTTTTTAAGAGAATATTTTTTTCCGTTCTTTAAAATATTATATTTTACGAAGAATATTTAACACAATTTCATTAATGACACACTTATCGCACGATATTAGAAACCTTGCGGAGAAAAGGGGACATCAACAAAGAATTCAATCAGAGAGATTTTGTCACACTATACACGCAATGCTGGACCGATTCGTGAATCGCTCTTGCGTACACTCGAACACAAACATAAACGGGCGCGTAATCGGATGCCCCATTTGCCCCGCCAGACTCTTTACACCTTTACATAAAGTTCGATAACGTACCTAGGTAGGTGCTGTTGGTAATAACCCAGAATAGTTTTAGCGGATCAACCATTAAACCACATTCACATCACATAAACGAGCCCGGGGGTCCGACGAAAGCCGACGACGGGGAGTCCGCGGACCTAGAAGAAACCCGTCCACCCACCAACAACGGGGTGCTGCACCCGCCAACCTGGTGTCACCTGCTTTATTTACCGCTCCCGACACGGCACTCTCACATGTAGAAACTTCGGGGCAGCGGGACACGACGTTTATCTCCGCAAGTGTCACCGTCGAAGTGTCTCGCGCGCGCGCGCGTACACTCTCACACGCGCACACATGCGACAACGAATAATGCGGAGATACACGCGGCTCACGCGGGGATAGAAGCGGTTCACCACCACCAGACGATCTGTCCACAATGACGATTTCCTCTACTCTTTCGCCGTCGACGCTTGCTCGCGTCACCCGCTTCCGTTCGCTTCTGGCGAATTCCCGCCGCGCAGCAATCGGATCACGCGCGTCGATTCCGCGCACTGTGTGCGGGGCGCAGCGCGTTATCTCCGCGCGGGCCGGCACCGACGTATCAGTAAGTCTGTCATCGACATGCTTTTATCGCGTCGTACAACTCCGGATACGAGCTCGTCCACACGTGTGTGCGGAAACGAGAAAAGAGCGATCGAAACGAAGAATCGTGGAAGCGAGAGAGAAAGAGAGAGAGAGGGGGGGGGGGGTAACGGATGACAGAGACAGACTGTCGAGAGGAGGGAGAGATCCGACGTCGGCGTCGAACCGGTGGCGGTAGCCAGGAGTCCTATATACGCGGGGCAAAAGCACGGCTCTCTCTATATACGTGCGATACGTACGCAGGGAAAGCAATGGGTAAGGTGTATGAAGAGAGGAGGCCGCGTCGCGCGCGAGGGGGGCCCCCAGATTTGCGCAGCCGCGCCAAATCAGTCAGGGGAGGAGGTGGGGGAGGGGGAGGCGCGCGATCCACCCTCAGTCAATATACCGTGTCACCGCGTAACACCGAACGCGAAATCGCCGGAATGCCGTGTACTCGCGTACATAGTTACGATACACCTGCTACACACCTGGGGAAGCGCGAGAGAGTCGCGTGTTACGTTGACGAGCGACATCGTCGGCGACAGCATCGTCGCCGCGCGCGATGATCGCGGAGACGAGTAAATTAAGGGCCGAGTAAACGAAAGCGGTTTTACGTTACAAACTACTTTTTCTTTTTATATCCGGGAAACGAAAAGCTCTACGGTTGTTTATCGGGCGCGTTTATTAAAAGTCGATAATTAATCGGGAATCGCTCTTTGTGAATATCTAACGCACCACTTCGAATTATTTAACTCATTAATCGAGAAGCTGAAACGAGCCCAAATGTCACTGTGTAAACGTTACATGTTTAATCATTGTGGCATTTCCATTGATCTAATCGAACGTCTAAGAGGGATAGACAATGAGATTTCTGTATGTAATCTAGAAAGCGTTCCACAATCACACGTGAGAGTTGCAGAATATATCAAACTATTGATTTTATAATGTACTTAATTCTATAATTAATATCTATCATGGAGCAAGAAACTTCTCCAACAAATAATTATCATTCTTACATTTTAATTTCCATTAAAAAAACACATGAAAGAGATAAATGAGATTTTTTTTTAAGTAATAATAAAAAAAATTAAATGCATAATATTTTGTTACTCGTTATTTTAGACAAAATTAGCATCTGAACATAGAAGAGTAAGATAATTTAATATATATTTTATAAGATAATTTAATATATATTATATAATCGCTCTAAGTATACAGAAGAAAACCGAGTATCTCTGTTTTTCTTTTGTGACAAATGCTATCTTTGTCTAACTCGTATTATTGTTGTAGACCGATGTCATTATTATTTTGACATATCCACGTGCGCGCGATTTTATTTATTTTTTTTCGCAGGAAGATAAATCCAAAAAAATACCCTTACTTTCCCTCTATATATAAATGGCGCGATTCTATGGAATATCACAGGAGAATCTTGATCTCTATTTAGTCTTTGTTCTCGGATCTCTGATTACTTCAAATCCGATTCGGAATAGTTTCGCACAGCGATCGGGAATAGGAGAGAGTGCACGTGTTTCGAGTTCGCCTGAATCCGAGAACTTGGATTCAACGCTTATTCAGCGCTATATTTCGGTACGTCCCGCACTAAATTCGCGTAAACACGGGGCTTGCCTTCCTTCCCGCGGAAGGGCCGCAGGAATGTAAATACAAGAAGCGATTCGTGATACATATACACAGCTTTCATAACGCGCTGTCAAATACGAGAAATGAAATATCTCTCATGCACTCTTTTAAAAATGTTGCATCTTCGGGTCTGAAGTTTAAAACTGATCCGTCTTAATTAACCATTGTTTTACGTTTATTGACACACATATATTCTTTCGAGAAGAAAGAAAGAAAGAGAGAGAGAGAGAGAGAG
>JBCAUJ010000005.1:2959825-2974519 GCA_038406275.1 Cataglyphis albicans | reverse complement strand
GCTTTTGCTGTACGGAAGGATCCCATCCGGCGCGTGAATTATGTGCGATGACTAGTATGAGAAAAGAGAGAGAGAGAAAGGGAGAAAAAACAAAGAGCAAAAAGAGAGAGAGGGGGGGAAGGGGAGGGGGAAGAGAAAGAGAGATGCTGCGATAATAATTTGACCTGAATGACGCAAAGGTCCGCATTCGTTTGATGCTTAAACGTGATTGCTGAGGTGAAATTTAATTATCGAGCTATTAAATCTTGGAGAAATAAATGAACTGTATGAAATAAATGCGTTATATTGATCGCGCTAGATGCATTTCAAACTCTACTGGATTTTAGAGAAATTTTACGAAATTATATAATTTGTAAAAATATGTCATACTCTTTCTAAAGAAAAAAAAAAAAATGCCATTTCTTAAAATTACTAGTACATTAGACGCATACGCGTCCAAAAAGATTAAACGCATTTTAAAATATATATATTATATCTCATCTTGTTCAAACTGCAATAGTTGCAGTAATATTCTAAATAATGACATTCTTCATCAAATTAATTTATATTTCTTTAGATGATATATATATTTTTTTTAATTTTTAGTAATATCTATAAGAATGTTCGTTATTACGCGCACGGAATTAAAAATCGATTTATGCCGACGTAATTCATTTTGAATACATTTTGTTCGGATCCATTTAAATAATTTTATGAAATTTAAAGAATATCTTGTTAATTTTTCCAGAAATATACATATAGAAAAAAAAAAATAGAAATATAGAAATGAGATTTAGAGGCAGATATCGCTTAATTTCAAATTCTTTTTTTCAAAAAATATAAACATTTTCAGCGTATAAAGATCTACATAATTTACATTTATTGCTGAAATGCATATAAAGTTTAAGAAATAGATAAATAAACTAAATATAACTAACGTAATCTGTCAAAATTATATGTTAATTTTATAATATAACGAAACAATGGATATATCGTGTGTATATATTATTCTCTTTCCTTTATATATAAAATTTTATATAACAGTATTTTTTTATATTTTATTAAGCTTTATTAATGATAAGTATGCTACTAGTTTTATATTTGTAAACGTGTGCACGCGGTTACATCTTTCTGAATAAAATTTTCATGTCATCTTTATAGACTCTTTTATGCATATGTGTGTCAGAATAAAAATAAATTTCATATATTATAATATATGCTGACTCTTTTGGATAAAAATGCGGTAAAAGAATCGTAATACGGCCTTTTAGCTTCATCCCTAAGCTTTTACCTTTTCATCCCTAAGCATTTAGCATTTTCCAGTTATGACAATACGAACTATCACGACGACCAAAAGTCGTTCTTCGACACAGAAGTGCCATTCTTACTGTCATTGTTCTCTTTAGACCCGCAGACTGCCTCTTATTCGACGTTCCAATCTTGCGTTTTGTCCTACGGTACGTATACGAAATGCGAGGAATTCAAAAGCGCTGACTTGAATCGAGACTCGATGACCCCGAGCTCGTCCTCTCCCATCGTAAGATCGCTAGTATGTGGCATATAGGGCGTTCCAGAAATACAAACAGCGACATGTACACGATTGTGACAACAAAGTGCCGTGTAAATTGCTCGCGAAATAAATATATAATTTTTTCTATTTGTAATATTCACTTTTATAATTAAATCTTTTATTTATCTATAATTTTTAAATCTGATTAAATAAAGGGAGGAAAAATAAATCACACCTCACTAAATATATAAACAATTTTTTTCATCACATAGTTAACGCGTATTTCGAATCTACTTTATTTTCTCTCGCAACTGTAACATTTTTTTTTATCCTACTCCCGTTATCGGAGAACATCTTGTATGGCCGCAGAAAGAATCACAAAAATGTGATGCTGGTCGGCGATCTTTCGACGAGCCAACCTCCGATATCCCTGGGATTAATTGTTTGTGAAGTTTGATGTTGGAAGTGAGAGGGAAGTTTACCCGTCAAATAGAAGTTTCATCGCGATCCGATGGATTGAAATGGCAATCGCAAATGCGTGAGCAACTGAACAAATTGTCGGGCGAAATATTTGCGACGAAAAATCCCTGTGATTTTTGTCAAATACTTCGGCTGTTTTGCTCGCGTGTGAAAAAAGCTCGATAGCCCTGATTAATCGATCGAAATGACAAATGTGCCTGCTACTTTTAAATTCGAATGAATATAACATCGATGGCAGTTATTAAAGATAAAGCGAGTTTAATGGCATGAACGAATTTAACTATAAGCGTCTTAAAGTCCTAGCTTCGTCGATAAAGTTGGATGGATTTTCCATGTACATATATAATTACTTTGGCGATCTTTTTATGGAATGTTTCAATGTTCATTTATATGTAAAATATTAATTACAATCAACTTTATATCCTTCTGGCTAAAAACTCCCTTTACTAGTTATTTGATATGAGCACAAAGAAAATATAATCATTTTTTTATGAATGCATCGAATCAAGATCAAAATAAAAGTACAAAAGATCGCATACATATACTTTATACTTCATATATATATATTAATTGTCGCCTCATAAAATACTTGAATTAAGTTCTTGGAAAATTGTTATTAATTGCATTAAAGGAAATTCGACGCATTCATAAAAAAAAAAAAAACTGCTGGAAAATATTTTTTCAACAAAATATATCCTCTAAAATCTTTCTCTATAAATCTCATATTTTTATGAGCCGGTTTTACTGGAGACTATTCCGTAACGAACAATTCATCTATCGGAAAGACTTTCAGTCACTCGATATCATTTATTAGAAGTCCACGCGATAAGAACTAGAGCTGCCGCAGATTCTGTTCATCGCAATTTCGTATATATATTCCTCGTTGAAGAACGAAAAGAGAAATTCTATATCGTATCGAAGGGATCGACGCTGCCCGGGTGAAGGTATCCAGAGACTCGCGTTAAATCTTACACTCGATAGCACCGCGATCCGGGTATTATCCGGAATCATATCCGCGGCACCTGGCCTAACCGATCGGGACCCGGCATCGATATTGTCATCAGGATATATGGGTTTCCGGGTCAATACGCCGTGACAGGGAAGTACGCGCAATAAGGGGAATAGTTGGTGCGGAGCCATTCCGGCCCCCCCCCTCCTCCCTCTCCTCCCTCCCCCTCCGCCCGCGTTGCGGGGGATAGCGCTCCGAGAGCGCAGCGGAATCGATATTTGTCACGCAAATGAATTCTCGAATTTGTGGACGCGGCGAAAATCGTGGGATCGCGCAAAAAGGCATTTCGGCCTTGAAAGAGGCATGTCCGGATGGCGAACTATCGTCTTTCTTCCTCGTTCTGAGCCTTAACCGCCGATACTCGCGTCTGGAAGCTGCTCATCGAATTGGAATACGCTCGAATATTCGGATATCGTTGCTATTCCGAGATTGGAATAAGTCAAGATCAATCGCAGAAAACAAATATAGTGGGATAAATCGATGGAACTAGAGAACTCCTTTTGTCCTCTTCGCGATATACAAAATCGTAAAATATTTGTAATCTTCCATCTTCTATTAAATTAAATTGTTAAGTAAAACGCGAGATAAAAATGTCTTTTAAAAACGATTTCTAATAAACTGAATTTATTTTTTGTATTTTTTTTTATATTTGCGTTTTAATTAAATATTCAAATGTGTAATGTTTTTATAAAATGGAAAGGAAAAAAGAGTTGGAGATTAAATTTTGTAAGAGATTTTTGGAGATTAAATTTTACACATACACGTCTATATCTCATAAAATAAATTATATATATATATATATATATAAATAAATAAAGGATCTCTAATGTTTAAAAATAATTTTTAATTATACTTATAAACATAATAAAAAATACGATTATAGTGTGTTTTTCTGAAACTGAAAATAATTGGCAAAGCATGATATACTTAAGAATTAATCCATCATCGTAAATTCCCACCAAACATTTCACTTCGACCATCGTATCCAATATATGACGAGAAAAATTGCGTCTCGAGTTCGTTAATTTACCGGGAACGTCGCGGGGCTAAAGTTTAGTAATGCGCTGGCGAAGTAGGATGCGCGTTCCAAAATAAATTATCAAAGTTAATACGAATAGACGGAATCGACTTAATTACGGGCACTTGTTCCGTGCGCCGTACGTAGCGAAACTCGAAATATTGCAGAGTGCATTCGGGGACGTAAAGGGCGGCGCACTGAGCATCCAACACTTTGTACTCGCGCCTTACATATCGTTGACCCAGTATCAAGTTGCACTAACTCTGTTGGATGCGAGTTAGACGAAATTTACGAGAAATCGCGGAAAACTTTAAGCTACGGGTGATTAATAACGCCGTTTTCATTGCCGCTCTCCAGCCGAAGATCCTTAAGGATATTTTGGCTGAATAATAGTAGCAAAAAACTGTCAAAATTAAAAAAAAAAAATATATATATATCGTACGTTTATACCGTTTGACAAATCAAATAAACAAGTTCGGATTATAAAAAGAATTAAAATATAAAATAGCTTTGACGTCTTCGTAAAAGAAAATTAATATTTTTCATGAATATTCCACGAATGAAAAATAAATCAAAGATTCCGAAACACTTGCATTCAGAGCGTAATGAAATATCAAAGTACAATAAACGAGACTATCACGTGAATTCAACATATTATTGTAACATAATAAAATTACAGAAAATTTTTCTTTCTTTTTCTTTTACAACTCACGCACGTAGCAG
Source organism: Cataglyphis albicans (assembly GCA_038406275.1). NCBI lineage: Eukaryota > Metazoa > Arthropoda > Insecta > Hymenoptera > Formicidae > Cataglyphis > Cataglyphis albicans. The sequence continues at coordinate 2,969,800 of JBCAUJ010000005.1, read as the reverse complement.
GGAAAATTCAAGTTGTTATTATGTTCGTTCCACATTTATTTTGAATCTGTCGATCAGTTTAGGTTATAGAGCGACTAATGGAATTCGCGATGTCAGGAGACCGTAAAATCTTGTTACCGCAGCCTTATGTAAAATGTATATTAAAATGAAATATTAAAAATTAAAAATGAGATGTATTAATCTTGTCAAAAGTTTACATTAAAAAATTTTTTTCCAATGATTACATCTATTATATTAAATATCCGTTTAAAATATAATTGAAACAATTAATTATGAGTAATAATTCATTTTTAAAAATAAAATATTTTGGATATTTGCTTTTTATAAGAATAAATCTATAAAACTGATCTGTCAACTCATATATTTGCACTTCGTGTTTGGCGTTTATAACGATCAGTCACAAGGAAAAGATAGAAATAAGTAAAAAGATATTATATTTAAAATGAGTTATTGATTTTGTTTTGTATATAGGAGGGCGTACTGGAAGCCGAAGTTTCCAACAATCGCGGAAATCACGTGGAATATGGATTCTGCTCCTAGGCGCCGCAAGCAGAATAATTTCCGACCTCGTCGACGTGATGGGAATTGAATCGTGAGAAAAATAAAGGTGGAGACGAGAAAAAGGGCGTAAAAGGGATAACAACTCTTCCATCTAGTTCGGCGAAGTCGCCAAATGTAGTTTGGCCGCCCGCGAAGTATCGCTTGCGTGGCCGAAATAAAAAGCATCGCATGCGCGAAACTATCAAGAGCGATTGCATGTGTTTGTCCCTTTTTTGTCATGCAATACTATTGTTTCATTTTGTATTCCGCGAGTTACGTGTTACGTAGTTTAATTTATTCAAGTTGTATTCGATTTATTTCATATTCTTTCTCTCTCATTTTCCATAGAGTTGGGAAAAGATAGCAGAGAATAGAAAAGATAACATTTTTGCTGGTATTATATTTTTAATGTTTAAAACATTCGTTGTAGAAAGAATTTGAAAAATTTGATCGGATGCGGTTACATGCACTCAAGTATTTAAATATTTTATCCGTTATGTATTATGTAACCCTTGTAAAATGCGTATCATTTTATGAAAGTATCATAAATTCATAACGAAAACAAATACTTTCCATTTTTCGTCATACAGTGAATGAAAAGATATAAAAAATAATTTTTATTTAGTCGTTGAATAAAAATATATTTTTATTCCTCGACCTCTCATCACAAAATAATATCAAAATAAATAAATTTCAATAATTCAGACGATGCTAATGATTATTAATTTCTTCCGAGCGGTGCATAAATTTTATATACACATGTTATAATATTTAAAATATATTTTGTACAATTTTTATACATACAAATCACACAAGTGCATTAAAATAAAATAAAATATTTTTAAAAATGTAAGTTCTTTATATTATTCAATAACTTATACACATTATATATTATATTTTAGAGATATTAAACAAAAAGAGTGATAAAACTTTTGCGTCTTTTATATAAATTATTATTCAACAAATTAAACTTTTTCTTTTTACAAGTTTAAAATTATTATATTTTTATTATATACTTGCTACAAATATAATTTATTATTATAAATTTATATATGTATGAAAATATAACGCATTTGAGAACAACTCTACATCGAGTGCAAGTATGTAACAAGTTACAGAAATGTAGGATATAGTCACGTACGAATCCGAAGCTCTAGAGAATTTTATGTCTCGATGTTGAAGCTAGTTTTCTACTTATGATTCTTTAAAGATAGAGTTATGTGGTACATGTGCTCATATTATTCTTCTCGAGGGAGAAGAACAGTATGTCTGCCATGTGCAATAAATTGACACGTACAATAAATTGTGTCAGTGAACACATCAATCTTCAATGATTAAATATTAATAAAAATCGATCATCTATTGTCGCGAGTTGCCTTCGATTATAATTTGCCATAAATGTTTTAAATTATCTCTTTTAAAATGTTTATCTTTTATATAGCAAGTCAATAATCAGTTTGTAAAATGATTGAACTCGTGCAAATAAAGTAAATTCATGAAATAATAAATTTTCCATTTTTCGTCACACAAAAATAAAAAATATAAAAAGCAATTTTCATTTACATGTTCGATAAAAATATATTTTTCTTCCTCATCCTTGCGTCAGAAAATAATATCAAATTGTAAAATCAATTTATAATATATATAAATGTGTCTAAATATTTATTAAACAGAAAGTTTTAAATATTCCTAATAAGTTTTTAAATTTTCCTAAATTTTTTTCTATTCCCTATTTTCAACAATTTCTTCTTTTTCTTTGTACATTTGATTCGTAGCACTTGCGCTTTCAAAATTTTCGTTTCACACAATCACCAAAATCATATCCATTTGATAATTAATTAAAACAGTCATACACAAGTGAACATTTATTATTCTATTCTCTTCATCTGCGGAAAAACAGCTGACTTTTAAATCACGTATAATCGTACATCAACGAAAAAGCGATGTGAAATAAAAATTTCAACCGTGCCTGACCAGTATTATTCCTCGCTGACAGTTTTCTAACAGAAGTGATCGACTCCATCTGTCCGTTGGCGCAGATATACATGTCTACATGCTACATTGTACGTGTGTTATATACAAGTTAGCAATATATGAGAGACCAGTCCCTCAAATATTCGATTGATCGCGCGCGCGCGCGAAGGTGTCGGTCCAGCACGAAATTAATCCCAGCCCATAGCTGAAAGGGAGGCGGAGGATGAGGAGAAGGGGGAGCTTTTATGGCTTTTCGATACCGGTCGGCCACCTGCGTGCGATTTCTCTTGCGTTCACCCGACACGAATTATTTAGCTGTACCTCGAGCTCGATGAAACACGCACTTGGCGGGCATTAACGCGAGAGATTATGGTATATTCGAATCCGTATCTCTCTGTCTACAGTATATAGTTCCGTCTCTTTCCCACATACCCAATAAGAAATGCATTCGTGCCGAATGTATATCGAATGTATTCGAAAAAGATCGGGCTGCATGCTGCAATGATGCATTTCATGCACCATCTGCAACAGCGATATCCGCACGTTCGGATTTGCAACGGCGGGAAGTGAAAAAGTGAGAGAGGACGTGCGGATGACCTTTAAAAAAATCCTATGTATATTACAACAATTGCATTTTACGTTCGAAGAAATTTAATGCAAAATTTGGTGTCGAGATATATTTAATGTAAAAAATTTTAAATGCTAAGAGAACATCAATTTTAACGAAGCTTTTAACGAAACTTTTAACGAAGCTCATGTTTGAAAGCCTAATCAGGATATCTCAAACTTTGTAAAAAAATGATTCTTGAACATTTTCTGATCTTCCAGGTATTTGTGTTCAAAATTTTAAATAAAGAGAATGTTTTAAAGATTTCTTTGGTGCAATTTTTTAAAATAATTTATCTTTTTTATCACGCACTTTCTAATGCAATCATTCTTACGAAGAAAAGCATAAAGTCATTTAAATTTTTAGTGCTAGATTTACAAATGTATTAAAAAAAAAAAATTAATAAAATATTATATATTATATATTATAATATATTCGTTAAAATAAAAATCTTCAATTTGTGTAACATTTTAATTTTTTATTATTAAAAATTAAAATAAAGAATATGTACTATTCAATATTTTATTAAAATATTAAATATATAAATAAAATATAATATAAATAAAATATATAAATAAAATAGATATAAATAAAATAAATAAATAAATATATATATATATATATATTGCCGACTGCTTATATCAAATCAAAATTATAAAAAAATTTTTTAAAACTTCCAGAGTCCCAAGAAAATTCTATAGAAATTCCCTTATTTCTTCAAGTATAAAAAAATTCCCTAAGAATTCCAGGTTTTCCATATTTTTTTCAGGGAGCAGACATGCCGTTACTAATTTTAAAACCCTCGATGTACAATTATATTTTCGCCGGTCCAATTTACAACGCGAAGAAGTACCTATTTAAAAAAATATACAGCGATGAAATATTCACAATTCGAGCTATCTATACATCTCAAAGTACGTCCAAAACTACTTCGGTCCTGCTTTAAAATCGACTCTGGAAGATCGGGATGCATCGGGAGGCACGCGACAGCGTTATTGCGCTCGTTATTTATCGGCGTGCAACGAAGCGATGTATCCACCGCCCTCGGTTTGTGCACCATCTCCGCATCGCGTCGTGCACAGCGTGTCTGGGCGTCGTCGATGGTTTGTTTACGCGCTTACGGGAAAATTTGCGACGTCAGGAAGTTTTTATTGCCCGTGTTCCGCGCGCCACGGTACGATGATGATGCACTTGCTTCCTAAGTACAGTTAGTTGCCGGTGACTAATTGCTTGTCTGGTCTGCCCGAGCACTTTTTAACATGGCGAGAACGTTCCGTCGAAAATCCAAGTTCGTAATACGTGACCGGTTTTGCGAAAAAGACGCCCGCGAACGCGATAGCTCCGGTCCTTTCCACTCTATTAGAAATTGTGTAAAATCTTTTGCCAAAAAGAACAAATCTGACATGTACAGGATGTTTCTAAATAAATGCAAAATTTTTTAACTTGTTCAAAATTAAAAAAAAAAATAAATAAATAAAAAAGAAAAATCAAAATTTAATTTTCACCTCTTCTTTTAGAGGAGTATAATTCTTTAGAGAGAAATATAAGAGTATATGTTTATATAAAATATAAAAATATATGTTTATATGAGAGACTTCTTTAATTCTTAAAAAAAAAATCATCTAAAATTTTTCGCAGATATTTAGAAACAGCCTGTATATATTTTGATCAACATTGTCTGTATAATTTTGTAATTTAATTACTTTTTCAATATTATATTTAATTAAATTATCATTTATTTATAATATCGTCAATAAAACGGATTTAAAGCTTTAACTTGACAAGTCGTGTTTAACGCTGACCATCATTGATAATGCAATTCGTGTCCGCTATAGATTATTCCAACTAGAGATGCCCTAGCTAGGTCAAACCAGATCGTGCAAAGTTAATCTAGGACAGTGTATACGCTGCATAGAGTAATCTTGTTAGAGTTGCACCAAAGTCTAGTTAGATCATACCCTCAGACAAGTAGTCCAAGCTATATACGTCACGTAGAGAAATCTGCGGTAATTGACTCTATTCTTCTAAGATAGATAAAGTCATTTATCATGCAACGCATCGATCGCATTTATCTTTTTGCGAGAAAATGTATCGCGAGTTCTGTTCGGTAAGTTCGTGCTGCAACTTGCCAAAAAGTTTCTCGCCGAGAAATTTAAAAAGTTCTAAAAAGGAAAACATAAAGTCTTTGGAAATTATGTAAAAAGAACTGGCTGGAAAAATCCTTGTAGAACACAAATAATCGAATGAAGATATATTTATGCGTCATATTTTTCCAATTCTTTAAACAATCGAAACGAATTTGTCGAACAATACGATATTATTTTCAAAAATAATATTTCAAGCTATGATGACATTTCAATAACCCATTTAAGCGAGAAAGGAAAGAATTTGAAGTCATTTAATAAATAAATTCTATTTTTTTACGAGAGAAAATATTTTTTAATAATTCTTTTCCTAAAAAAAATAATAATAATAATAATAATAAAATTTATCTCGACTGTATAAAATGCAGTAAACGTTAGAGAAATACGAATTGCTAATAGCATAATAGTACGAGGCATCCAGTTTACACGTATCTAACTATTACGCAACGGAATGCAGAATGCATCTGCAATGTTTGCAATATCCAAGTACATGGAAGATATAAATTGTATCAGATGACTCTCATAGCTAATCGATATATTCAACTGTACGGTCGTACGTTCTACACGTCGTATAATCGATCTTTATATTGCAACGCGTATGCTCGTTAAACATACCTGACAACTATCGTTAGCTCATTTAATGTTTCAAGAAATTTCAGCGTTTCAATGTTATCTATATTTATAATTTTAATGATAATGATTTTGATCAATATTTAGATCCAAAATTAATTTATAAAATAGATAAAGATTAAAAATCCATAATTTTAATGATAATGATTTTGATCGATATTTAGATCCAAAATTAATTTATAAAATAGATAAAGATTAAAATATCCATTAAAAAATTGTATATGCAACAAAAAGAATGGCTCGTAGAACAAAAGCAAGTACAATTGAATAAAGATATATTTATGCGTCATGTTTTTCGAATTCTTTGAAGAATCGAAACGAATTTTCCAAGCAATACAATATTTAAAAAAATAACATTTCGGACTACAATAATAATTCAATAGCCCATTTAAGCAAGCGAGAAATGAAAGAATTTAATATTATGTAATAAATAAATTATATTTTTTTATAAGTGAAATATTTTTTAGTAATCCTTCTAATTTTAATAATTATTGCACTTGCAAGAATTTATTGCAATTGTAAGAATAAGAATATTTTTACTGTAAAATTAATAACGATTTTTATTTATTACTCTCACGGGTAGATTAATAACGACAAAATTTCAATTTCAATGTAATTAATAAATTCATTATAGTATCATTTTAATATAAAACAAAAGAATAACTAATATTACTGTAAATTATCGGTTACTCTCTCTCTGCCTCTGTTATTTGTTTTGCAATATGACCTGAAATATCTACCGATATAATGATATATATACGTACGAAACGAGAATACGTGGCAGCTAACAATAGCAACTAAAGTACAAACAAGCGAATACATTTTTATAAATTTGGGAGTTTATTGCGCAAGCGAAACTTTACATGGGCTCGCGCCATTACACATTTAAGTACGCGTTCGTAAATGCTGTCACGCTAAGTAATTCCATTAAAACGTGCACATTTAACGCCAGCGTCGTGTGATTCGATCGCATCAGTTTAATATCGGATCAACATCAACTACGGCGTATCCTAGGTAATATTTCATTCTGTGAACTATCTATTAAAGTCGCGGATTTTGATGGTTCCTGAGTTTGACGTTAATTGACAATAATGCATCGTAACTGTTCAATAATAATGAATTATTATCAGTGGTTATCTGGCAATTTACGCCGAACGACCGATGGCTAATGGATCAGTCAATAAATAAACACGTTTTTATTTTATCACGCGTTGCGTTTTTAAAAAACAGAATTATCTCTCTTTATTTGTCTTTTATTGTAAATCTCGTTATCTATAGATATTTATAGATTTCTTTTTTTATGATTCTTCAATTTTCGGTTAAAACATTTCCATATCGTTCGAATTATTATTTCAATCTCTATTGTTTCTCTAAATTCACACAAATCCAAATAAATATACTAGATAAAAATTAAGAAAAAGAATTATTATTTATATAATAAATATTTATGTGCAAAATATATCTTATATATATATTTATCGAAAATCTCTAGGTTATAACATGATTACTAAATGATATAAAATAACATTTAATAAATTTCATGTATTTAAAAATAATTACAGATTTTATCAGATTGGTAACGATAAATGCCTTTTCACGAGATCGCGAGATAAATAAAATAATAATTATAAAATGCTTTTCTTAACTTTTAAGCAACGTTAGCATTTTTCGAAGGAGAGAGATTGAACCATTTTAGAATGTTAAAAGATGTTCTCCTTTAACGCGAAGATTTCTGCGATAAGATCGGCTCGAGTGAGTGAAAAACAGGCCCGTATGAGAAAGATAAGGATTTTTCGGAGAGGCGCTTCTTGTGTCTTTCGCCGAAGCGTAAATCCTTTGTCGGTAAATATCTTATCTACTCACATGAAACGCGTTTTGTAACGGAAAGATTAAATTGCATCGGCAACACGCGCATCGATGCATAATGTAAATTGGATTCAGCGATTACGAAATGTCACAGTCACCGAATTCGACGAAAAACTGTCACGTCTCGCGAATTTCTCAAATCGAACGATCCCCGGCTAGATAGATCCTCGTGAATATTTATGAAGTGAGAGAATCTCTCGAGTGCGCGAAACTCGGTCTCTGCGTCTTTCGTATACCATATATGTATATACGAATCCAGGCTCGATTTTTATAACAATTATCGTCCCTTCACGTGCAAATAATGTACCATTACCGATAAAGATAAGAGACGCTTCTCGAAGAAATAGAATTTAATTCTTCGTAATATGATGAATCCATAATTATTATAAATATTGAAAGAGAGAGAAGATTCTTTCTCTATCGACATTATTAATAAACTTAATTTGATCGCGCTCCTGACTGTACTATAGAAACAGCTGATTGCTGTCACCAGCTGTCACGTACCTTAATTAATTACGAAGTCTGCTCGACGATGCCTGATTGCACTAGGATCTATCCAATTTGGCTGGTTGTGAGAAGAACTAACGTGGAACGATGCTTCTCAATAGATGGAGAATCCAAATTAGCATAAGACGACACGATGATAAATGTCAACACTTTTCGATGATTGCCCGTTATTCGATTCGACACTCCCGGACACTTATAGCACACGCGTTTTGTAAATCAAAACAATGTGTAACGCAAAAAATCGATATCTATGACGCATGACGTAAAAGGACGCAATGCCTACTTCACGCTATTACGCGTTCGTGACGTCACATCGCGACGTTCTACTTGCACCGCAAAGCTAAAAATAATTAATTATTCTCATAAAACTTTATTAATTACGAAGTCCATTCGACAATTCCTGATCTTACGCGGAAAATATAATACGAAATGACATCTTTCGATAGATAAAAAGATCTGAACGGACGCCGACTCCAGATGACGCAACGAACGTCGAAACTCCGAAGAATATTGTTGATCGATAATTGATATTTCCCGATAATTGTTCATCGCGCTCCCGTACACTTGTAATACGCGACGAATTTTGTGATGTATATGATAACGTATCGCGAGAGAATCGCTCTCGCGAATTGACACTCACAAGGACGTTCACAAAGCTCGATCGGCGTCGACCTCGTTCCCGAAAAAAGTACGAAACACGCGACGCTAATTTCACACGGTTATAAGTAGCCGAGTGACATTGGTCGCGAGCTAGGTCGTGCGCTCTTCTTGAAAAGGAACCGTTTGATTGGCCAATCGGAGCCGAGATAGCTTCCCTATCCTGATTGGTCGATCAAACGCAACTAGAGTTCGCTCTTTCGCAATTCTCGATACTAACCGCGACACAAAAAATCTAATGTATGAGGGCGCATCTAACGCTCACTATTCCATTTAAAATTGACTTCGTTATTAAAAAAAAAAATTAATTATTATCGCACATTTTGATTAATTAGAAGTCCTCTCGATAATCGTTGACCGTACTATTATAAATATTGCCGATTCGACGGAATAAATAAGGAGAAACGATCTCAACAGATTGAAAGAATTCGAATAGAGAGGATTAATTACTTTTACCATTAATTACTTATTAATTCAAAATGAACACACAGTTTAATAATTTATATAAACACACACACATACAGAAATATAAAGATATAAAACACGTGCTATGTTACAAGCGCCTTTATTCATAAAGCTCGCGTCACACGTGAAAAGTTTTAAAAATGTCGGACGCGTTGAAACTTAAAGATTGAAGATAAAATATTGAAATTTAATTAATTAGAAAACAAAAGAAGCTAAAAATTATCTGTACGGCCTCATGCGGTTGCGTTAAAACCTTTTCCCGTGCGATGACTTTAAAAGCGAGAAGTTTGATTGGTCATTAAGCGACATGCATCCTCGCCATAGACTTTATAGATATACGTATGAAGACTGCGCTCTCTCTCATTACGGTTAAAGTCAATGGTTAACGTGCGAGATGATCGACATTTGAGATTTCTAGCGATATAATTATCGTTTATAATAGAATAGAAATTTTTTAATATCGCTGTTCGTAAGTAAATTTATTAGTTACATTGTAAAGCGTAATAATTAGGCTCGCAACTGTAAGTTTTAATATCTTTTGTCTTTTTCGAAAATATAATTATAGGATAGAAATATATATATATA
>JBCAUJ010000005.1:2949407-2959725 GCA_038406275.1 Cataglyphis albicans | reverse complement strand
AAAAAAAAAAAATTAATTATTATCGCACATTTTGATTAATTAGAAGTCCTCTCGATAATCGTTGACCGTATATATATATATATTTATCACTATTATTTTATTAGTCGTGAATAAACCTCGCGAGAGAACGGATGTGAAATTTGTTGAGGTAAATGGATGGACTTTTTATCCTCGCTTTTACGATTATATGATACAATCAAATTCTCAGTTACATACAGATACTTGACACGCACACGCACACGCACATATGCACACGCACACACAGATCTCGCGAGAAGACGCGATTCGAGTAACAGCGTGAAATTGACTTAAGATCCTTTCTCATTTCCCGGTAACTTCGTGAACGTAATCGGACACCGGACAACCGTTGCACCGTTCACGCAGTCACGAAGGATCCTCGTTTCGCGTGTCGTACATCAGTTGTTTAATCAAAGTAAATCGTTGCAAGGTGCGTCACGTGTCAAATTTCGAATCAAACGACGAGCGATTATCGAGAAGCGCAGAAATTAGCGATTAATAATATATAAATTAATAATTCGATATTTGTGTGTCTCGTGCATTTGAAGAAGAGAGAGAAAGAGAGAGAAAGGAAGAGATTCGGTGTCCTTTAGAGAATTTTCTATATCTGCTTCGACATATCTCATTATTTACTGATCGATTCAAGTAATACAATCAACTAATTGAGGTACATGTGACAATAATTAGCGTTGTTCTCTAATTAATCCTCTCATAATATAGTCGGAGTCGGTGTCGCCCTGTGACGTCACGCGTAACGGCGCGAAGTGCATCGCGTCCTTAGAATTTTCGAAGTACATCGCGCGTCTGATGGATGTCGCACGTAGCGGCAAACGCTCGCTATTTCGCTTGTGACGTAATCCGGTCATTTCGCGCCAAAAAGTATGTCGGGTGCGGTAAGTGCGGGAGTGCCGATCTAAGTAACGGGCGATCATCGCGAAATATTAATCAGTGTGATTAATTCTTCGATGTCTCGCAATGGCGTGTAGGTCACATCGTGTCAAGTCTGATGCTCTCTATCGTATCATTCGCTCAATCGAAACAGACAGCGCACAATGAGGAGTTGCGTGGGTCTTCTAATTAATTAAGGTACGTAATTAGCTATTCTTAGTCTGGCGATGTAATTGAATTTTCATTGAATTTCCATGTTACGTAGTTATTCGATTACACTTGACGAAATATATCGCATGCGCGTGCGGGAATGACGTGCAACATTCGAGGGAAACATCGTTAATTAGCGATCGTAATTAATTTTTTTTTTTCCAGATTGGCTGGTATTCACGCGATGGGAGCGAATGTCCGGAGTAACGCAGTAACGGAGCGACCTGACGGAGAAATCGGCACCGACAACGAATTAAATCGTGAGTAAATCCAGTTATTATATTTACACGGTTAACTGTTTATTTGATAATTGGAATTGCGCTTTAGCGCGCGCTTTATATCACCGTCAATCGCATTGTCGCAAATTAACCTTTGAATAGAATTGTCGGTCTCTGATATTCAATGTTGATTTATAATTTATACATTTGATAACATTAAATGAATGGTAATTCAATAACAGTGGATATAAATAAATAAAACTGGTAGATAAATTGAGATAATTTTTACAATTGTACATTTTAAAATAAAAGATTTATCGAGAGATTTTGGAGGGAAGAGAAATTTCTGATTAAATAATTTTTAAAGATATTTTCGATATTTTTTTGAAAATAAATTAATAGTAACGTCAATTTGTAATAACTTTTATTTGACTGACACAGTTTAAATTTAATGCTCTATCGATAAATGATATACATATAATGAATATGTATAATATATAATTCTATTTATTTCTTGGTCAACCTGTTTTCGATAATAATATATAGAGCTGCATGCATAAATATACGCGCGTAACCCAACAACATCATGATTAAACGTCACGTTCGCGGAATTTATCGGAAGCAGTTTACATTTATTTGACGTTTAACTTCCGTACAACATGTTGATGCAGACGTGACTTTACAAAGTTAATATATATAGCGTCACATCGTCTAGAAAATATCGTTTATTTCCTACCGCTCTTGTGTAAGAAGCTATTTTACTTTCTTCAGCGTGCAACTCTTCGCATCGTCGTCCTGCGAATGACGTTAAAAACCTTGGGAAAAACGGAGTGCGGCGGAATTACATGGCTTTCCTGTCAAAGAAGCAGAAACTACTTCTCTTACCTTGTAAGACCATTATATGTCGGCAGATAAGTCGGCAGAATGAAGTCTCGTTTAAGCAATCATGATATTCGCGGCGTCGAGTTGACCCGTACATATCTGGCGCTCCGTTAATATCCAAGATTTATAACGTTTTCGAACGACAGCTTCCGTTTTCGCAGGATACGCGGACAAGCGATAGCCGTAAGATGAATGAGCGCGTCGCCAAACTTTCCTGCACCTCGAAAATAATTAATAACGGGAAATATCTTCACTGCGGTTCTCCGAATTGGCGTTACCATCGAGAAACTTATCGACACGTTATCCATTTAAAGCCAAATGTTAGCTTACATAGCTTAATTTATCTTGAATATATATATATGGCATATTTAATTAAAATAAGATTACATTTTCCGTGGCAAACAAGATAAACAAGTATCAACAAAAATAGAATGAATTTTGGAAGATGTTGATGTGATGATAATAATATAAAAGATTTTTTTTTTTATCTGGAAAATATATGCTATACATGTAAACATTTTTCTCACTCATGATATGGATCATGAAACATTATTTTAAAATTTTCACTTGATATATTAAACATTTTTTTTTTTTCAATTTATTTATACTTTTGTAAGAGAAGAAGAAAGAGATAATTCTTTTTCTTTCTCTAATTTATAAATTAACATTTCTCTTGCGTGCCAGACAAGGATAACTCTTGCTAATTGAATAAATAAAGCTTGCAAACATGAAAGCATTACATCAGCGTTAAATATGTATTGCGAAGATGCACTATTAATTCATGCAACTGACTAAATATTTATGAAAAATTTATTCAACGATACATTTATTATACTAGATATACTTATTGCCGTCAAAAAAACTATTACATGTTAATTATAAAATGTATCTCTCTCCCTTTTAAAATTTTGAACTTTTATTAAATATTTAAATTTTATATAAACTACTAGATTTTTATTTTTAATGAACTTTTTTGCCTCTAAAATTTTTCATTTTCATTAAAATAAATGTGCAAAAACGGTTTATCGATGTTAAGCATGTATAATTGAAATTATTGCAATTAAATATACATATATATTTTTTTTACCAAATTTAATTAATAAATCGCAAAAATTATTAATATAAATCGGATATTTGCTCCATAACTAACGCTTGCGTAATTTATTACAATTAATAGTGCATATCATTACGCGTGTTCTTGTTAATTTGGCAATAAATTATAGCTCTCTATAACATGATTACAAAAGAAAAGAGGGATAAACACGCGGTGAATTACTAATGCCTCTGCTGTCATAAACTTGCAATATTTTCCGGTATATGATTTGATGCAAAGTCAGCATGACATCAAAGAAAAATGCAGGTACATAATTAAATTAACCTCGACTCGTAAAATCCAAAGATATCAAAATGGAACGCACTTTGAAACGTATCGCAAGGAAAAATGCGATCTTTCCGCGCTCGTGCTACGCTCGTTAATTCCCTCGCTCATCTTCATCAGTCAGGGATGTTTTTTTTTCCCACATCTGTTCTCTCTGTTCTCTTTTAATTACCCTTTGTCGAGAAAACGAATGCGCGACGAGAAATTATTAGCGACAGCGCTAATCGTCGCGACCCGGTCGCGGTTTATCACGCGGGAAGGAAACGAGCTATCGTTGCTCTTTGTCGAATAACCCGGAAAATTCGCTCGCGTATATATGTGTGCCATTCAATCGAATACCGTGCAAATACTTGTGCGCAAAAAGAGAGAAGAAGAAGGAGAAAGAGAGACAGAGAAACATCGCGAGAGAAGAACGTTGCAAAAAAGTTGAAAAGTCGAAAAAATCAAGCACTGTTAAGTCGGATAAGCGAAAGAGCTGACACCGATCGTGGATTCTACGCAGGAAGAGGATACCTTTATTGCGAGATGCACTTCAAAAAGTACCGACATGTATACGGAGCGATATCACAAACGCGAAATGTGCGGCAACTCTCTCTCTCTCTCTCTCTCTCTCTCTCTCTCTCTCTCTCTCTCTCTCTCTGTCTCTCTCTCTCTCTCACTCTATCTCTTTACCTTTCTATCTCTTCGTCTACTATCGAATGCACTTTACCGTGCATAGAACGGAGCGACTTAATAGTGCTCGTCCAATTACCGTTAATAATTGCTATTGTGATATACACCGCGGTACATATACAGTAGTTACTATATTAACGTCCGACTGCTTACAGTGCAAAGACCTTTCAGAGATCGGTAATATGGCATTTGGTAAGCTTATTACTAATTGTAGGTGTATGATCGTTTAAAAAATAACGTTTTCGATACGTTTTCCTCGCCGACTGCGAAATAAATCATTGGTTTCCAAGAGGGAGCGAGCCAGATTAGAATCGATATGGAAGTTTATTGAACGCGGGCAGTTAATGGCTATCGTCTGCCATTACCAAGAACTTGTGAATTTGATATCAATTACTTCGGTGAAATAAAATCTTAAATTGATTTTCTACGAAGAAAAAATCCGCAGAGTATTTAATTGCGAGATGGAAAAGTGTTCCGAGTTTTTAATTCTATATTGATGCAAAATAAATATTTATCGAGAAGAAAAATTGGAAAGAGAAAGCGCGTAAAAAAAAAATTCTTTCCCTATATTCTTAGTGCATTGAAACTTTCAGTGTACTATATTTCAAACACACGTGATATTTCTAGTATCGTATTCTATATATAAATAAAAAAAATTTACACACTGCAACTATACAATTTTTTTCGCAAAAATTGGAATATCAAAATGAAGAAGATAATGGCGAGAATGTTTCATGTTGACACAACTATCGAGGAAATTTTGCAGCAACCGCGAAATAGTTAACCGCGGAATTTCATCCAGCAAAGTAGTTTACATCTAAAATTAGCAGCGCGAATTATAATTCATCTTTACTTTATAAACTAATAAACTAATAAATCTTCTCACATCTTGTACAATAAAAATCTTATTTTAATTGAACCGCTATTGAAATTGCAAATTTTTTAATAGAGCTTTTATTGTAATATTATTAATAAATTAAATTTTTATTGTAATTTTTATTATATTATATTATAAATATTAATAAATTATTGACAATATAATTTTATTAATAATTATATTTAATTTTAAACAATTATATATATTATTAGCGATTATGAAAAAGAATAGGATAAATTTGAGACAGAATGAAATTTTTAAAATTTTTAATTTGTGTTTAGAAACTTGACATTTTTATTTTAATGTAATTTACTCAAAATTCAAAAATTCTTGATTAATTCCGGTTATTAAAGTGATAACGAGTCTGAGCTGTAGGTAAGGGGTAACACGTCGTGTTCTGAAGCCGTCAGGCAAGTTAGTGTGGAAATTCAATAATACTCGTATGACAAGCTCGTAGTTACTGATATTAATAATGGGAGGAGTTTAACTGGAGACTAACGCAATTCATTATGTCGGCGCGTTTTTAAATATGCAAATCCCCTATCATGTTATCATATTAGGAATTATACATACTGTCGTGCACGAATTAGGACGATACCGTAGATAATGCATAATAATTTCGTTATTCGGAATGCATCCATTTCTCATTATTTCTGGAACAACATTTATATTTTATGTAACGATCCGAATTTATTTCGCGTTAACATTTATTATTTTACCAAAGTAAGGAAGAGAAAAATAAATATCATTATTGTAGTTAATTATTTTTTAAATATTTGCCAGAATTTTTCAATGAAGAGGAGTATTTAAATAATAAATTAAATAATATCATAAATAGTAATATTTTGTTTTACGATTTATTATTGCAAAAATAAGAATCATTTATAGAAACGAGTATACTACTTTTCTACAATTGAACTCAGTAACTCGGTAACTCAGCACAAAAATATTTTCCCGAACTTATGAAAAATTCATTTTGACTAATGTAAGAACTGAAACGGTTACAAGATCTCCGTTCGCATTTTATCTTTATTAAACTTGACGCTATATACACATAAATGATTTATTAAATGTAAAATTTTATGATTACCAACCTGATTCAGAATATTGAAATCAATATTTTAATAAAAGCCAAAAACTTATTTTAATAAAGTTCATAGAATATTGATTAAATTCTGAACTTTCAGCAGGATTTCTGATATATATGTATAAGCGTAGGAAGATAATGAATTCCTGGGAAAATTAATGCGGCCATTTTCTGCTAATAATAATTTCTTTTCGGAAGATGATTTTTTTGGTCCTACATTATATTGAAAATATTATAATCATTTTAAATGTATTTGTATGAAGATTTTCATTAAAAAATTTTATGGAAATTTATGTAAATATTATTATAAATTTCATTAAAAGTTAAATTTATATTTTCATAAAAATATATTTTTATAAAATGGATATTAATTTATATTTTTTATCAACAATAAATTGTCAATAAATTAATAGTTTTTGTTTAGCGTAATATTTTATATAATAATAACTTTAATATATTTTTTTGCGCAATTTCCATTTTTGGTTTTAAAAATATTTTTTTTGAACATTAATTAAATGCAAATATATGTATCGAAGGAATACTTAGTTCTCCTATCGCGGGAAATGAATTGTATTTAGACATCTACGATTCCCTACCATAAAATACAAACTGCGGGACGGGACCTCCATATAGAAGCGCAATCTGTAAGTCGATAGTCGATCCTCTATTGTAGTCGCACGCACAAATGAAACAAAGAGAGGCGTCAGAGGCGCCTATACCACTTTGCACATCCATCCTAGATTACAGGAATCGTTGTTCGGGTTCTACGTTTGCATCAGTAACGCGTATTGTCGGAAAAACTTTATGCGAACGTCCCTTTTTAACATTCCGTTCGTCTCTGTCGTTATTAATTCGGTCGAATCAATTTTCGCCAGTTTCCGATCGCACAACACGATAACATCGATTGGAAAAAAGCTGTTACAGCGAGAGAGATTTCGATCGAAATCAAACATTGCAAATCTGGTGGCGCAATATATATGGACACAAAAAAAAATTCAGAAACTTTGACAACAAGATCTATATTTTATTTTATTTTATTTTATTTTATGGTGTTATGTCGCGTTATTTAAGAAATTCTTTATTAATATTTTTTTCTAAGTATCTATATAGTATAATGAGATATTCTACATCTGAATTAAGAATCACACGGTAAAATTATTCCAATTTTTTTCACCTTTGCATAAATTTTCTAACATCAAACATTTTGTCGAAAAGATCGAAGTAAAATAGCCTTAATTTTAAATAGCCTTATCTTCTCAATACGTGATAAAATACGTTATAAAAAAAGACGTTTATTGTCCATGAAAGAATTTCAAAAATTCACCGAATCGCTTTGTACATGCGACAGCTTGATACGTAAATTATCTCAGCTCAAGGCTTCCACGTTAAGGTTCGTTATAAGAGCAGGCAACATGACATGTAATTAGATGTGCCCATGTATTAGGTTTACCCGGGAAATTCCAGCATAAAATATAGAAATTGACGAGTACAGTATAAAGCCGGGCATTCTCGTGCTTTACACTTTATTTTATGTCGCGGTTGTTGCGCTCAGTTTTATGGAGAGAGGTGTAGCCCGCATGAACGTTATCACGCTCGATAAAAGTTAGAGTCTGCATATTTGCTAGGGATGTTTGTTCCTATGCTTTTTACTATTCCATCGAACCATCGGCAAAGTCCGATTGCAATCAGAGGCTATAAAATTAGAATTTTTATTTAAAGGATGTAACATTTTTCGAAACGCGCATCTCGCGAAAAGATTGAATAAAAATAACAATGTTAACGTTATTAATGCGAAAAGAAATCTCGCTAATTACATAGGTGATTATAAGTCTCATTTAGGAAACGCGCATGATTTTGGAAATGACGGAAATTTGAAAAAGTGTGATTTTTATTCATTTAATGTTGAAGTACTCTGTATTGTAAAAAGAATAAAAATAAAAATGTGGGACTTTTTTTTATATAATGCTGAAGTAGAAATTTATTCATTAGTTGGATTTCTCGCATGAAAGGGGTATGCATGAAATGCAATTTGTCGATGAAAAATCGATCGATTGAATATTTGTTTCATAGTAACTTGTAGGTTTATACAGATGTATATTTTATTATATTTTATTCGCTGCTCAGATATTTTTATTTTTAATTTGCCGTTAAAAGATTACAATTTTTCGCGTAAAAATTAATTACCGTTAAAAACATATAAAAGAGAAAAAATAAAAAGAAATGTATAAAAATAACGAAAGAATTGTAATTATCTGAAGAAAATGGAAACGGAAGTTTGAAAAGCAAAAGAAAATTAACCATCTTCATTTTGATTCCGCTGGTGAACAATTGATGACGCCTATTATAAGTTTTGCAGCAGAGTTAATGGCTGTCGCGTAATGAACATCGCGTTAAGGAGATCAAAGATGCTTTCAAGAATTAAATGAATAGACGCCATTCGCGCAAGGTAAGGTATGTACAGAATGACGTCGGCGCGTTTGACAAGTGACAGTTCTTTTATCGAAGATACGACCACGTTCGTCGAGTCGACCATTTTCGTGATTATCCATTTATAATGCTGGCTGCCTTATAATTATACGCCGTGACATTAATATGTTTTCCTGATGGGTTAATTACGTTGAGAATTTTCCGGGGCTTCATCGCTGTTCATCACGAACGATTTGATCGAAAACATAATATCGGTTAATGTTATGAATCACGATGCCTCCGGGACTATATTGAAAGAGAATATCGCGTAATTATAACAATAAACCGCAATCACAATATTTCATAGAAAATAACGAAGTTATAAGGGACGGTGAAACACACGCGCAAATCTCAAATAAATCCACTCGTGCTTGTAATTACTTTTTAATTGAATCGCGAGCAACGCGCATCCAAGCACTTTACCGACGAATCTCTTATTTAAACATTATCGTTTATTATATTTGTCACACGTATCAGTAAAAAGATTAGCATTGTAAAAAAAAAATGATGGATTTAATGCCAAAAATAATGTCATTTATATTCAGCAGAAAAATGTAAACGCGGAAATTCTGTCGTAAATAAAAATGCAATACTTCAAAACAAATGTATTTGTATGTTGTGTTTTTTTAATTAACAGTAAAAGTTGCAAATTTAACGCAATTGATAGTCGTGTTTTAATAACCGTATAGCTCGCGACCATATTCAACAAATAAAAAAATTTCTTCTAGTATAAAAATGGAGAAAATTTTTACAGAGAAAATAGTTACGTTTTATTACGTTGTGAGTTTTTTTCTTTAAAAGACGTAAAATTCTTTAGTAATATTGACATTTTTGTGGAAGTAGGAATAATATTCGTACGAAATTGACCGATATAAAAAGCGATATTGCAATTTAAAAAACTCACATTTATTGGAATTAAGATCTTCCACTCGTGTAACATCAATTCTCTTTCGATAAGCCGATCAAAATGAGTTAGCTTTCGAAATAATCCAACATCGATATCAGCTCACGTCGAAATACTTTGACGCGAAAGCAATCTTGCTTCGAAATAACTCAAAGTGAACGTTAAAGAAAGCATTTTCGTCGCACATTATATATAAAAGAGTGCTTTAATTAATTCTGTTTGATGTGTACTACATCTTTAGAATTATAAATAAAGTGTACAGAAATTTGAAAGTATTACATTATTACATCGAGAATAAAAGTTGTAAACTGAACTTGAAATGCGCTTAGTTTATTATCATTTATTTAATTAAAATATTTGAGTATTTCAGTCGAATATCCTTGTGATATTACAGTTTAAATATTTTAATATTTTAATTTAAAAAATTATAATAAACTAAACGCGCGAATTTAATCAAATTAACAATTTTTTTTTTTTTAATATAAAATTATTCGAATAAAATAAAACCTTCAAATTGTAGATTCCATTTCCAGTAATACACTCGCGCAAAACATATTTGTTATAAAAATTTATTACAGTTAATTACAGTTCGCGAGATTTTTAATTTTACTTTTTATTAATGCATTTTAATTTTCTTTGATAATGTAATTTTTAAACTTTCTATTGAAATTAATTAATAATACAAACAGTTCAAATATTTCAAATATCCATACATATA
>JBCAUJ010000005.1:2897044-2949307 GCA_038406275.1 Cataglyphis albicans | reverse complement strand
ATATGTATGTGTATATGTATGTGTATATGTATGTGTATATGTATATGTATAAATATATATATATATATATATATATATATATATAAATATATATATATTTATCCAATCGATATTCATGAATTCTACAAATTCCTCAAGCTATTGCAATATCTTGGCTAGACTACAATATCGAATCGCACTCATACATTCGCAGCAGTTTCTCTTTTGCAATGTTGCTGGAGCGCGCGCTGTAAAAGTACAGGCATCGAAATGAAAGTTCCGCATATCCCCGGGAATTGTTTCAGTCCACGTTATTTCGATGCGGTCCGTCATTGGTGATTTATTGGCACGTGAAATCATCCTTGGAAACTCCGCAGGCGAAATTCCACGCCTGCGTGATTCTACATTTTGCCACGCGAACGCACATTCAACGAATGGGCAGCGTGTTAAGCGATATCGTATTACGTGTAACATGCGACGAATGAAAGTGCTGCAATCGAAATTCAGAAACGCTCCTTCTTTCTCTCTCTCTCTCTCTCTCTCTCTCTTTTTCTCCACATCCCACCGACAGTGCATTGAACGACGTTCATCGATCCGGAACTTTGGCGGCGAATGGACTGCGCTTCTAAAATTTTATTCTATCGCGAATTGCGGCATAATAATAGAAATCGAGTAAAGAAAATTATTTGAAATGAATATTGCAAAAGTGTGTAACGTTATTAAAATGTTCTTAAAATGTCGATGGTTCTATATTGAATTGTATGTCAGAAGCAAGAAGCAGCGAACAAATTGTCAAGCGAATTATTTATTTTAAAAGTGACAGAAATTTATCTATAATTCATGCACTAAGATATCCATTTTTATTAAATTTCTATTCTTTTCTGGATGTAGACTTTATAAATCTTTTTCTTTTATATATCAAGAACAAAAATCGTGAAAAAAATAATTTTTTTAATTAATAAAAAAAATAATTTTCTCACGACTTTGTTCTTGATATAAATAAAAAAAAAATAATTTAAATTAAATATTAACAAAATTAATAATTGATTAATTAATTCATTGATTAATTGATTAATTAATTGATATTTTAAGGCATCGATTACAGATGAACTTCTGCCATTTTTTAAATAAATAAAATTCCCTGGATTCCTTAAATCTTGATTATTTCATTTTTCCAATTGATCGTGCGCGACATACAACGGTTTATCTCGACGACTATCTAAATAATCCAAATCCGTATTATCGGCGCGATCGTCTTAACGCGGAGTAACTTGCTCGGCAATAACAATCGCAATTCCGCCCGTAACGCGACCACCGGTGAACCACCGTGAATCGCCTAGGGCGATAACAATGGCGTATCGCGCGACAGGAAAATCGAAAGGGGCACACAAGTGGCGCCAGAAATCAGAATTCAGAGAACGTTTCTCTTTGGCGACTGGCCCGGGCTCCGATTTGGCCTCCGATCTGGCCCTTGAAGTCGCCCTCTTCCGCTTCTCCTCCCCCCCCCCTCCCCGCGCGAGAGCTCGTTCTGTCGCCACATTGCGCCCAGATAAACACGAGATCGTACGCCCCCGCTTTGAAACTTTCCCGGGTAAGTTTGCCAGCCGTCGGGGTCGGCGAACCAGAAGAGCCAGCCGAGCCAGTCGCCTCTGTGCGATGGTCAGAGATTGCATCGGACAGAATCGATATCCTGGCGGAAGTGCGCCGTGAGATTGCTGAAACGTCCCTAATTGAACAACTTATTTCAAAAGATCTGGATCGTTGCGTAATTTAATATCGAGAGCATCATATGATCCATTATTTTTCTGGAAAAAGATCTTATTCCTTGAATATTATGATATTATTATGTCTTTTAAAATTTATATATTATTAATATATATGTAATGAAATTATTTTAAATTTATTTAAAATATATTAATATTTATTATTTAAAATATATACGTATATTTTTCTTAACAATATAATCTTGACGTATCGGGATTTGTGCTGAAACACTCGATATAAATAAATAAATATAATAACTCTTTTATTTCTACTTTTGTAAATAGTTTCTCTCAATTAAATTAATTTATAATTTTAATTTATTCAATGAGTGAATTTTTCATAATTTTCTTCAATGATTTAAAAAGGCTGCAGCAAAATGCAATTTAGATGTAATTTAAAAAATTAATTAAAAAAACGCGGCAATTTGAAGGCATTTCGTAGGAAATTGTGGATATTTGGGATGAGTTAAAATTCCTCTAACAAACTTTGGAAGTGTGTTTGAGAGGGACTGTTACAATAATAAAAGCTTCCATTAAAGGAACGGAAAATGCTTCCTTTCCCCTTATTCTCAGAATGTGAATTACTTATGTATTAGAGATTCAGAAGCAAAGCGATCTAGTGTAAACTATCCGACGTAACGTGCTCAGCATAATCAATAATAACCTTGTAATGTACAGAATCTGCTTACAAATAATCGAGAAAGGAAAACATTTCCGACGAATGTTTACAGAAACTTTTGTTGTTCTAGTCCCTCGAACAATCTCTCACAGTTTGTAATTTTGATTCATCCTATATAATCCGAAACGTATAACAGTTCACTTTCTCCATACGCTATTGCAATTTAGAAACATATTATCTAATGAAAATAGCAATAAAAAAATAGAAAAGAATTTTTGAAGTAAATATATAATGATAAATTAAACTTACGTTAATTTAATTTAATTTAATTATACCGTTAATTTAATTTAATTTAATTATACCGTTAAATTAAACAATATGATATTTCTTACTATTTTTAAATTAGATCAGATTTGTCATTAAGCTTATTATTAACGCAACTAGTTTCTAGTTCGATCCTAATCAAATCTTCGCTAGCACTCAATTTCTCGCCCAACTCTAATCGACACTAAATCCAAGTCTCACGGACTAAATCTAATCGAAAATCTAATCTATCGATCAAGTTCTAACTCCTTAAATCGCTTGAAATTCCGTTGCAAATTAGCCCAAATTGATGCCTAACTCATGTAAAGCGATTTTGTTTTACAATGCAAATCGAGTCTTTCTAGATTTTACAGTCGTAAGCTATTTTAATAGAACTTCAATTTAAATCCGATTATTTGCTGACACAACGCGAAATTTAGGTTAATTCCATCGTAAGCGGGAATAATTTTACCGCAAGGTAATCTTCAGCTCAGCAAATCGGAAGTTATTGAAATTGTTGTTCTTTACTGAAATGATACGCATAGCAAAATGAAAATTTTGTCAAAAAATATAAAGTCACATTGCTCATGTCATTTTTGTCGATTTTTGGTAAAATCTCGTCTTAGAAAATTAAATATTATTACTATACACACCTTTTTGATTTACTAATTTTTTTATAATACCTTTTATATTAAATATTTCAATAAAAATAAAGCCTGATTTGAAATTGTACAAAAAAAAAAACATTATTGTAAATATAAAATTTTATTGCTTGGATCTTAAAATTTAGAAAAAGAGAAACAAAAATAACGGCACATGTGTATATAATAAAGCAAAAAAGGAAATTCATATATCGATGTACATATAAAAGGAAAAATAATTTTTCTTAAAGATTAGTTGCCCTAAACGGCTGATAGTGATTTATGACTACGTGCAATATGGCTTTCCTGTTGATATATTTGATCTATATCGCACTACACCCAATTTTGCGAGGATCCCGGATCTTTTTTCAATGGTTTTCGAATGCGCTGGATGTGATCAATTATCTCTATCGACGAGCGTAAACGCTTTCTCAATACAAACAACAAAAAACATGTTCGCGTTATGCACGTCAATCGAAAAGACTGTACAGAATTGGACTGATATCGATGCTTGTTAAAACGGTTCACATTCAGCGTCCAAGAAATGTACACGTGATAAAAAAATGTTTCTATAAACGTTGTAAATAACGATAAATATGTGCAAAAAAATTCTCGTTTATATGTATATATATTTTTTCTTTATAATTGTCGTTATGTTAAAAAATTTTAAATTAATATCACATTCTTGAATTAACAACACATTTCGTGTTTATATATTATTAGCCTTAAAATTACGTTTTTTAGTTTTTTTTTTTTTTTTTTTTTCTACGAAAATTGCATATTGATTATGTATTACGATGTTATTTTATCATGGAATTGATTTCAAAGAGACTTTTGTGTCATTATGTTCAGACTACAAATATAGCGATGTATATTCATCTCACAATATCATTACACATTCCTGTGTAATAACAATGAGAGAAAATAGATTCATGTATGTTTCTAATTTTGAGATATGGCTTACATAAAAGATCACAGTATTTGTCAAAACTAAATCAATGTTTTTCATGGTATACGATATTTCATGTTACAATTAGTTTTTACATGTATGTATAATCACAATGAAAGTGGGCGAGAAAAGTTATCGTCGTAGTTATCGATGTTTGAACAAAAGTTGGCAATTACAATATATCCACGTATAAAATGTATTTGCGTACGAAGGCATAGAGCTTCCATCGTGATCGCATGTTTTTTAATGAGAATTTAAATCACTTGACGAGATTCCCTCACAAAAGGCAAATATAACATTTTCGCAGAAAAATTTCTGCATCGCGGACTGTGTCATACCGCGAATGCGAGTGGATAGACACGACGAAGGCAATAGAAATTCTTTTATATCATTTTATCACGCAACACAGTCAAACGGACGTTGTAGTTTCTCTATAGACTCCACTGCTATGTTAATGAGACTATTTCGCCAAGTTCTTTCCATAAAATCCATCTCTGAAATTGTTCTAAAATAAAAAATGCACGGAGAGAATACATTAAAAGGCGAAGTAAACGTTGTACAATATTTATCTAATAATTAGATCGAATTTTATCTTAATATTATATGGTCGGAAAATATTTGTATTATTATATAGCGTATTATTTTTCTTGAATGAATATTTTTTTTTTTTTAATTTGCCATTAAAGCGTAGTTATTTTAAATTGGAATAATATTGTAAATATTATATAGTCCGGATATTTTTAATTGATGAGAGACTAGAGGAAAGTCACGTTCAAATTAGCGTAGACTTTGCATGAGAAGTAATCAATAGATTTTACATAATCAAGCTAATTTATAAAGTTTAGTTATCAAAGTTATCTCCATTTTAAATTGTTACTGAGATCTAATTATTCTGTCAGTAAATTATTACAACTTTCGCGTAATGCTTTTCAAGTTTTCCACGTAACTTTGAATTATTTGCTGTTGTGCGACAATTTTAATTTACTCTGAATCTAGGTTTGCAATTAACACAAACCGCAATTGTTTTCTTAATGAATGAAAACAACATATCTACATAAACTTTGAGACTGTTTTTATTATCGACTGAAAAATTTTTGAGAAAATTTCTCGTGTTACTTTTTTAGACGTACATTACGTATTAAAATATATAACATCAATATTTTTTTATATTGTTTTAAAAATATATACATTTATTTAAAAAATGTATTCCTTGATTATAAGACATTTTTTTCCGTTCAAGATTTATTTTTATCTTGAAAAGAATGCAGGAAAAACTTTTTGCTATTACAAATCCTCTATATTTTATATTTCATATCTTGATATTTCGGATTTCTTTACGGTTCATATTTTGCGGTATATATCGTATAGGATTGTACGACATTGTATGACATATGGATACATAGACGCGTGTCATTTGTATACGTGCAGGATGAAAGAAGATTGGATTTTTGTTTTACGTCTGTCCGATTTCTCAAAGCAAATATTTGATTGTTTTAATGCAAGTTCCATTCATGAACTATGAAGCACCATAACGTATACACGTGTTATGGTACGCCTGTCATACGCCAGCTCAGCTGTGCCAAATGGAAACGTACGAATGAATCTTACTCATTACACTCTCTCGTAGTATCTTTCTAAATCACAAAAAAATATAGTATATATTTTCTTGAATATGTGACAATTAATTCAATCGTCACATGCTTCATTATTTCTTGTTATTAATTCAGGATGAAAAAATTTTATTTTTATTTATTTATTTTAATTAATTTATTATAATAAATAACTAATTACTTTAATTAATTTTACTTTTATTTGTTTGTTTTTTCTTTTTTCTTAGAAAATAATACATTTAGTAACGTCAAAAATGCAAGATACATTAAGCTAATTTTAGACAAAATTTTGTGACATTAAAACATTTTTAAGGCATATTATAATATGAAAAATGTTCTCGAAAATTTTTACAAAAATATTTTCCACCTTAATTAAATACGTCATATCTATGAAGTATCATATTTAACGAGAACATTTTTCACTGATGAAGTTTCCGGATAATTAAACAGAGCTGTAATTATCGCGGGCATCTGAGCTTGAACTCACGTAATCCATCCCAGCAACCGGCGATGAACGATTCATCGCGCGCTCGCGATCTCAATATTCGCTAATTATTCATAGCGGATGGACGAATGTTGTCGCGTGTCGCGTTCCAAAAAAAAATAAAATAAAATAAAGAAAAAACGAGAACGATCCGCGTATATGTGGGAAAAAAAGCGAGCGGCGCAAAGCATCTAGGGTTTCGTTTTGATATTTGCTATATAGAGCCTCGTGGAATTCCTCGTTCATATTTATCTCTCTTTGTCAGTTTTTATTTTCCATTCGATCTAAAACCGTCCATTGCTGGCATTCCGCCGCTCTGGCAACGAGCAAGAAAGTAAATGAATAAATTACGTGTTCTGAATGCTCGCCCACGATCAAAAAAATCCACGACGACTTCCAGAAAATCGACCACACTCGACAATGCGACTTTAAATACGAAGATTTGATGAATAAATGGGTGATTGTCTTGCGACAGTGAAAACAATTGAAAAATACATACACTTTTATTATAATAGATAATATATATTATAATATATAGGTATTATAATATTTATAATTTACGTATCAAGTTTTTTAATAAAATATTTTTTTTTACTTATTTAAAAAAGATATCAAAATAAATAGTTGATTTTGATAAAATTTAACAGACTAAAATAATAGAGAATACAAATCTGTAAAGAGAGAGAGAGAGTTACGCTCTTTGTTTAAAATATTTTTCCATTTTCACGATGCTACCTTAAACAAATAATGTCAGTCACACATTTCAAATTCATTATGTATGTAGCTTTTCTCGTTATATTATTCTAACGTAACGATTTGTTATTTAAAGTAACTTCATCTACTGCATTTTAATAAATATCGTACAGACGATTTATTATCATTTATCTTTATTTTTATATAACGATTACAAACAAATAATTTTCCTAATTTTTATAGTAGATTTTAATAAAAAATGACATTTCTATTAGTTTCATTACAAGAGGCTTTTTGCAACAAAGCTTTTTACATCCACCAAGTATCTTTGACATCAGAATCGTCCAACGAAACAGAGTAAAAATATGAGAGAACAAGAATAGAATAAAATGCACATCTCTCTTTTCCACCTTCCAACCTTTAAAAAGTACTCACCAACGAGCGCAACTTAAGAATTCTGAAAATTGAATTTTCTGTATATTGAATCATATTTCTCCGCTCTGTACCGCGTTCACAGAAACCTGCAATTTCCACGTGGAAAGTTCCTTTTTTTTTGCGGAAACGACGAAATCCTGAATTATAGTCTGCGTTATGTTTATGCGCGCATTTGCATTTGCGAAATAAATATTATAAGTCAAGACGTGCCATTAGAGTTTGTAACAATCTTTTTCGCTGAACGATTTTATTAATTTTATTAATTTGAACATCGAATAAGGATAAAAAAATTACGTAAATTAAAGATTAAATAAATATTCATTCAAATTATATATCTTTTTGTCCCAGATAATATTTTTTAATTTAAATAATTTATTTATTTAATAATTTAATAAAAAACTTCCCTCTCTCTTTTTCTTTCTAAATAATTTCTGCACATGATAAATTTTTTATACATTATATTTTTTACATATTTTATATGTGTACATTATGAAAGTATATAATATATATGATATATACATTGTATTATGTTTTTTAAACATTTTAATTAGAGAATAATATAAATCCAATTACCTCAATAAGTAAATATCTAGAATAAACTAATATCTTTTTGATGCTATTTTTTAAGTCTACTTTAGTCGCGCTTACGCACACGTAAATGTATAAAAAAATTTTGTTCGATAAGAGATAGGACCGATTGCAAATTATTGCGGCGTATTCCTTTCCGCTACCTCGCATAAAATGAGATTTGCAGGAGACTTAATGGACCAGCGAACGACAATTGGATCTTGCGTCTAGATGCAGACTCTCTATCTTGAAACGTCACTGATTTCAACCTGAAGTTTCATGCGTTCCTCTCGCATAACGCTCGTCCATGTCCGTGAGAAATCATGAGGTCGCAGACTGCCGAACTATTCGCGTTTACGTGTGGGGCGAAAGCATTTCCCCAGAAAATTATACCTCACATCGCGATATCTCATCATAGTGTGTGTCGATATTCTGTCAGAGTAACAATTTGCATATTGACATTTTGCTTCACACACACACACATCGTAAATAAGATTCTCGTAACTATGATGACACCGTTGGCTCGCCGCTGTCTGTTCTTCGTATGCAGGCGTTTTCAATATATATTTTTCCAACACACAAAATGTATCTTTATTTCACGAAGTGAGGCAAATTTTTCGCGAGTGAAATAGAAAATTTCTGGAAAATTTAATTTCAATTTATACTATCCTCGCTGATCAAAGAATGTTACGTAATTTTAGAGAGAAATATTTTTTACTTTAAATCATTTTATATACGAGATTGTATTGTATTATAATTAACCTTTGTCCTAATAATTCTCTCTTTTTCTATATTATTTATAATATTTGAAATTTATAAAATTTTCAAATACAATTTAAAATAAACTTTATTGTGCGTGTAATGGGAAATTCAGAATTTGACAATAAATAAAATTTGACAATAAAAATAAAAGAGCCACGAGAGAAGGCTGTGAAACTGTTAAATATTAATAATCAACGAACTCGTCACAAAAATTATCGTTGGCATGAAAGATAAATAATGGCAAGCACCACGCAACTCTAGAAAGATAAAGCACCGAGGGTATAAAGTACCGAGGATATTATAAAAGCTCAAAGAGATACTCTCGCGGACATTATTGATTGCACTCGTACGCCGAGCGCATTCCGCAACATTTCATGCCAAGGAGCAAGAAACTCGCGTTAACCCCCTTCTCTCCTGCCCCCCAAAAGAGATGAACGTTTGCGTTTAGTCGGGCAACGGAGCCGTGGCCGAAATTGCGAATGCAATTTAGCGTTTGAAGCGTGCATTCGAAGAAAAGCACACAGAGTGGTGTGGCTAAAGTTGCGATGCAACTCGGACGAGAGGTATATGCATATACCGGGTATATGCAGCGGAGACTCTTTAACCCCCAAACCAAGGAGCACCGTCCAAGAAAGCTGACCGCGGATGCAACGGGCGTGAAACGCTATCAGTTTTTCTGCTTTGCGAGTTGGCCCCGTCAAAGCCACTTAAAACCGGAGGAAAAATACCAGACGCTTGTTTGTTAGCAGGTCACAAAAAGACAACAAAAATAATCACCGTAAAAGCGAACGAAGATCAGAGGACATCTCCGCGCGGCACGTTTGTTATTTCTGTGGAAAACAATCTCGCCGTCTCGTGAATATCTTTGATGTTCATCGGAGCTAGAAGAGCAGATTGAAGCTTTGACAGAATCTGCGGCGTCTTCTCATTTCGTTACATCCGCCGTGCAGAACTTTCTTTTAATGTGTCATGGAGTGGACATTATTATTTTGCAACCGGCATTTTACTGATAAATTTCTCAACACCGAGTATATATATATTGTGGATAACAACAATATAAAGAGTTAAGAAAAAAAGGAAATTTTGTTATAAAAACGTTCCCTTCTCAGCTTGGCTCAGACTTTTAATTTTTAACGTTGAATATTTATGACGTAACTACTGTAAATCTATTTTTGTCATTAAACTTTTCTATAGAATACTTTGTACAAGGAACACATATTTTAAGAACGAAAAGAGAATGTAGTAATTTATGACATTCGCAGATTGTTTACAAGCTTAAGCATCATTGTTTGTGACGCAAAAGAGAGAGATTCTCAACTCGTATTAATTGACTGTCTTGCGTCGAATGCATTGATTTCTGAGCTTTGTAGCCTATCTACTTTGCCGTTAATTATCATTCGCAGCGACTACGCGATTAATTACAGACGACACTACGTTTGTACGTATGTGGGACAAGTGGTCGGTTTGTTCATCGACGAATCTTGCAATGATTTTGGCTGTATTGTTAATTACGCGCCGCATTGTTAACGAGCATATACCCGGTGGTATAATATGCACGTTCCCGAAAACGAAGTTCCCGTTTCGGTTTAGCATAATTGTAATTTAACACTCGCCACTGCCTATTACAACATATCGCGCTTGCATCTAAAATTCACACAAAGAAATAACTCTGATCGCTCGCAATGCGATGTTATTACATTGTTTTGGGTAAACTCGAATTTAACGTCGTTTGTCAATCCGCGGATCGTTCTCGCATGACCGAAATAAATGTTTGCGCAGAGGAAATGCTACGATACTCGCGTTAAACTTATTATTTGCTTAACGAATTTATATGCACATACGTAGCTTCGGATAAATGAGAATTGTAGCGCGAAATATTAAATTTTTCCATAAAAATCGTGAGGAAGGAAAAAATGAATTTTAATGATATATGTGTCATCTGTCAAAATATTGACAGAAAGGATTGAAAATTTTATAAACTATTCTTCCAAGTATCTATGAAAAAACTAAGCACAATTCTCTTAACGGTTTGGAAATTATTTAAGTTTAAAGTTAGTATTGATTTTTATGGAAAATCGCGTATTGCACTTATTAATAAATTTGACAAGGATCATAAGGACTGAAATAAAAATTTTGACGATCAAAAATTTTTGTCATAAATTAAGAAAAATATTAATTACAAATATTTTCTTTTACGAAAACGTTAAAAATTATATTATTTTAATTGCTTTATAATTCACATTTATTTATTGGATTTTTCAAACAATATAAATATAAGAAATATGCCTCTTTTTTTAAATTTTGACAATTTTTTGCTACTATTACAGTAAAAATATCCTTACATCGACGTTCTCGGAATCTTCTCTAATATAGAAAAATTTAAATCGACAACTTATAACGTTTGAGAATTTAACGATGCTTGTAAAAATCGTATTAGCGATTTAATCTTCGCACACATGAATGCTAAAATCACTGAAATTACCCGTTTCTCGAGGCGCTACGTGCGCGAAATGCATTTCCCTATCTTTTCCATGTTAATGTTTCTCTTGTAGCTTTTTACACGCGCGCCGAGAGGAAGGCTGGACTAATATAATCCGTTAGCTTAAAGTCGAACTACTTGCGCCAGGAGTCGTGCTCGGAAATTCACAGCTATACGTTCCGTTTTCCCTTTAACATCCGACGGCGTAATGCAGCTTTGCATAATTGCGATTTAACGCTTCCCATTAAATTCTTTCGTTTACGCGGCGATATGAATGCACTTTGCTATACTTAAATCGACGTTAATGCGATCCTTCGTATTTTTAATTTTCAACTAGAATTTCAATACAATCATACAAATGGCATGAGTTAACTTTACGATTGAGGAATCGTGTCTGAATTTCTTAAACGATTTTTCTTGCGAAATTCATGTAACTTTGAATATGTAATAACAGAAAAATTGGTGAAAAACAATAGAAAACTTTCTTTATAGGAACTTCTTGTACGTATTTCTGTTATTCGTAGAAATATACAAATACTTTTGAGTTTTCACGTTACATGCATCGCCACACCGTGTAAAATACATAGCGTACGCTACCATCGGAAAGAAAGGGCTTACGTACAATGTTTACGATTTTCGATCACATCTAAACGACAACCGCGAAGTCAACAATTTTCTCTCGAAGTCGAAATGGAAGTTGAAGGTACAAGATATACTCTGCGACGATATAGTCGGATTTTCGGAGTTGCAGAAAAATTTTGTTCTGATATGATATCATAATAGACAATATAATATACAATAAACGTAAAAAAATAATATGATACAAGAAATAATATTATACTCCTAATATTTTTATTTACAAACTGCATTAATATTTTTATTAAAATTAATTGACATGTGTGTTAATCAATTTAAAAAAAAAAAGAATATATATATATATATATTTAAATGTGTAGAGATAAGAATTATAAAACAATCCTCTCTTTAAATATAAAAGCAGAAGAGGTGATTTTGAAAAAAGATAAAAGACTATGTTTTTTTAAATGTTAAATTTTCATATATAAAGGTAAAAGAAATAATTTCTGAAAATTAGATATTTTTCCTATCAGTTTCTGTCAATTAAAAACGATATGACAGAATTTTATATTCTTTTCGAGATGCTGGTATTATTAAACTTTTATATATTTAATAAGAGAACACATTTCAATAATGTCAGATTAAGTTCTAACAGTGAGTTCCAGCCGAGAAGTACAATCTTCTGCTTCGTCTGACTATGCGAAATCGCTCATTGTGGTCACATAATCGTAAAAGATCGAATCGATGCTGCTGCCGGCGTACCGCATCGAATCAATCATGAATTTATTAGAAATGGGATTGCGTTTTGAAGCACAGAGATCCCGACTTACGTGCGCGTACTTCCGTACTTCGACTTTCCGCCGAGGAAAAACCAATAAAGTTCGCAACTTTTCCGCAACAGATGCTTTATAAAAATCTTAAAGAGCGATGCGAGAGGCAAATCGAAATATGCTTTCAACGAAGGGTGAACTCGAGAGTCTCGAAACAGATTTTTCTTTTTATATCTACGTCTGTGTTTAATCCTCTCTATGCAAGGCTAGGCTTAATATCGTGATAACGAATACGCCGGCTATAATTTCACCGTGTATATTTTTTAAGGCATGTCGAGTATCGTGTATAAATTTATTTTGAAATGCATTTTCAGTTTCGAATGTTACTGAAAGTGATAAAACGAATTAAATTCCTGTCGAAATTGGTAACATTTTAACTGATGCTTTTAAATGATTTTGCAAATAAAATGGTATATAAAGTATCACGTTTATAAATTTTATCTCAAATATGTGACAATTATATCAAAATTTATTACATTTTATATTGTTAAGTATTTACATGCTTATTTAAAACAAGCAAATCCTTATAAATATTTTATTAATACATTATTAATTTAGAATTATTTAAAAAGTCCAGCTGTTTTTGATTCGAGAAATTGTTTAATAAATAATATTTTATTTTTATTTTTATTTAATAAAATATTAAAATTCCATTTTTAATACTTTATTGCATTTGATTGCATTTTTGTTGCTCGTTTAGATATTTACATATTTATATATTCATACATTAATCTTTCTCTTTCCTTTTCGCTCTCTTCCTCGAAAAAGAACTCTTCATTAAACATTGATTAAATATTAAAACAATTTCTATATGGCTTTTACTGAAAATATAGCCACCGGCGCCTGAGGAACATATTCATGTTATAAAGCCGCTTTCTGATAAGTTAAGCTTTCAAAAGAGACAAGGAAAGGCGACCGAGCTCTCTCCATAATTTCAGGAGAACCCGAGCCGAAGTCTGTAAAATAAAGGAATTACATCCTCGTAGACATTCTCACAGGATCTTCATAAGAAACGTCTAATCTCGCATACCTTCCTCAGACCGTATATCTTGCTGAACGTGATTTCCTCGGCAACTAATGGGTGAAAGGGGACGAATATCGAATGCGAATCAATCTTATTTACCCGATATAGTGCGCGCGCACTGTATGTGGTGCGTGCATTATAATGCAACATTAATGCGATTCAATGCGGCGCGCAACACTGAACGTAACGACGTTAAAGACTAATTATCTGTTCTTGGATCAAGCTTTTAATTAGTGGAAATGCGCATTGTGCCCGGAGCGACTTAGCGCATTAGGACGTTAATTAATCACATGTGTGTTTAATACGAGTCGATATGCAAAAACGGAATTCAATTGTACGAGCACGATGTTAATGTCGATCGATAAATTCGATCGACGACTCAAAGTTTAAGATTTTATGGAAGGGATAATTTTGACTATGCTTTTATTTGGGAAAAAAGAATTTATCGAAAACTTCATCAAAGAGTAAAAAAATTTAAATATTTATCGCTAAAGATATAGTAAAGTATATACGAGAAAATTTCTAATCGCTTTTAATGTGTGTTTAAATGTCAAATATTTTTATTCTTATTTAAATAAAGAAGCAATTATAAAATTTTTTTTTTGTTCATCCTCTTAAATATACGAGAAAATAATGAACCAATCTCATATTAAACATGGCATTAATTAGATTGAGTAACGGAGGCGATATCTGCTTTATTTTCGGATACAAGGCTATTAAATAAAGACTTCTCGACTAACGAAGAAGGTATTGAGAAAAGCGGGAATTAATGTTACGACGTGAGACAAAACGTTCTGTAATTAATTATCTATAAACAATCACAGATTAACGCGCAATTAAACTAATTTCATCGTGGATTTTCTAATACAATTGATAATTACATAGATTAATTCAAAGTGATTTGTAATTTGCTTCAGACAATTTTTGACAGTCTTTCTGATTAATCTTTTATCTTATTAATTGGTTTAAATTTAATAGAAAAAAATTATGATTGTAGTAATATATTAATCAATTATGTTACAATATTTTTTTTCTTTCTTTTTTTCTTTCTTTAGACAATTTTTATCGATAATTCATCTATATTAACTACTTATATTAATGAGTTTGTAAGCAACTATTAACTTGCGCTATCCATGTTGCATTATCCATAATTGTTTTAAACACGTGGAAGATGAGTCAAGAATTCCAATCGATTCTCTTTCTGTTAAAAGTTGCAGGCAAGTAGCACAGTCATGCAATCGACTAATGCAAGACACTCGCACACTCGCTTGGACACCGTAATCACATTAATACATGGAACTTTACACCATAAAAGTGCGATAATGCAAATCACATGCTGTGAAAAAATCCCAAAGAGTCTTCGTTGGCTGAGGGTGCCTACACAAATTTCCCCGGGGACGACGCGCTCGCACATTCCCGGATAATATTAAATTCACCGATAATTCGATTGTCACTGCGAATCGATAATTCTTTTGTAAAACGCAGAAATTTGCGCTCGTATCCGAAGCACTCATTTTCGTGAAAATGATATAAGAAATTTCGCAACATCGCGAAACAACGAGGCTGCATTGAAGGAATTTATTTGTTAAGAGGAGCGAAAAATATGTACGATAATAAAGTAGAAAATATAAACACGCAATTAATAGATTTTATATTTTTCAAACTTTTTCGCGTTAATTTATAAAATTCCAGGCTATACGGGGGCTTTTTTCTTGCTGCCGGCGAGCGATAAGCAAACATTTTATCCGAATTTTATACCGTAATTTTGTATGGTCCGCACGCACTCCGCATGAATATAAATATTATTCTTCCACAATCCATTATTTACTCGAATATATAAAACGCGCGAAGCAGAATATGTGTTGTCCCTTTTATGTTTCAGCCATTCCAGTCACGATTCGAAAACATGTTTCTTTCAATCTCTCTTCGGTAATTAATCTTTTCCAGTTGACAATTAATTTTTTCTTGCATTCAAAAAATTTCACATTTTTTTTCATAAATATTTCGAAATGATATGGCATATGTAAAACATGACTGTGATAAAAATTTGCATGACTTTTAATATAAGATTCTCTATAAAAAAAAATTCTCTATGATATCCGCTATACAATATTGTATAATGTTGTATAATGTCACGCCTCTGAATACGAAATTTATAACGTCAACGAGCTTTTTCCGTTGCAGTACCATTTTACACGGTAATCTCGCATGGTTGACATACTCTCAAAGAGAGAGAGAGAGAGAGCCGGTCCTGAACCTGAATATAAATATATTACCGTTGCGATCTATTATTTACCGGAATATTTATAGCACGTGTCCACGCGCACATGGGCGGAGCGATGCACATTTTATGGTACGCGCAACGGCGGATGGCTTTTAGATAAAATTTTTCGTATCACCTACCTGAATTTGGATGACCGTTGCCGTTGGGTCGCGCGGATGGTGCTCCATCTCTGGCCTCCACCTCGAGGGCGTATGCGCCCTGCTTTTCGCGATCGAACATTACTTTTGTGAAGATCTCGCCCGTCTCCCTGTTGATCTCGAAGTAATCCTTGCCCTCGTTCCTGTCGCTCTCCACCACGTAATATGTGACCTAGATAAACAGCACGTGTAAAGTTTATCGACTTCACCTGCGGTATCTAGAAAAATAAGTAACAAAGGATTGCACGGAATTTTGTTGGAGAACAAAAATTACATTTCTTTCCTAACTTAATCGTCTTGGTAGCACGGCTATAAATTATCGAGATTCCTCTATTTACTTGGAATTTTGCTATAAAATACGACGAAGATTTTTCAAATCATAATATGATGTTATATTTTCCATTGTATTTTATTTTTTATATTATACCATTTTCCTCGTTATTGTAATAATTATAATTTTCAATATAATACATATATGAAGTTTAACTATTTATGACATTTATCGTGAAAGTTTTGAAGATATATTCGCCGCTTTATATCATCCAAGATATGGTTCAGTCGTAGCGAACTACATTCTGGGCGTACATGATCTTTTTTACAATCCGACTTACATCACCTTTATTCACGAAAACTTCCTGTTTCATATTAAAGTGCATGCACGTGTATAAAGCACGCGAAACGCATAAAAATGCCCAGCTCTGAGTCGGCGTGATGATGCCGAGAGTGCGGAACTTTCCTGAAGTGGTTATCGTGAAGCGCGAGAAAATTTGAATGAATATTTCGCAAGAGAAGATTTTGCTTCCACTAGTTCTAGAATTGTTCACTTGGTGCATTTGAATTTCGTTCTAATAAAATAGCGAACGGTGTTACTGCAGTTCAAAGAAAAAGATAATGATAAATTAATTATCCTCTCTTTCGAGCTGTTTTATTTTTCTTTTAAATCTCCAATTAAGAAAGATAACAAAAACAATGGATAAAAATTCGATTAAGTTGTCATTAATATTCTTATTATATAGCCTTTTCAATAAGAATCAAAAATTTATTATATGATACATTTTTACCGAAATCTACCATTAATATATTCAAATCTATCATTAATATTTAAATTTTTGACTAAATTAATTATTATCAATTTTCATATGCTTGTTTTAATACATTTATAAGCCTGTAATATTGAAAGAAAATTATAAAGATTACGAATTTAATTTTTTTCCTTATTTATTATTGAGCCTTGCAGTTTTCGTCTTTTTTATTGTCGCAAAATATTTCTTTCCCCCGGCAATTGTCAATAACGATGCGCATGCAAGGAAGAATGGGCAAAGAAAGAAGGCGAACAAAGAAAAGGCGATTTCGAGTTTACGGTAATGTGATTACAACGCTCGGCTACATGTCGAATCGGTCGACCATTTTCGTCGTGTTCCTTTTGTCTTCGAGATTGCGCGCATTTCCGTCCTATGTTCGCGCGTAGCACGTGCAAATGGAATGTGCATACATTTGACAGATCTCGTGCGCGCGAACGTGTTTCGCGCGCTTTTCTGCGAGAGATTTACAGTCGCGCGCGTATCTCCCAAGTTACCTAATCGGCAAATTTCCAGTGGAAATTCCGCGATGCTTCACGAATGTTACGCTTTCGTTTACTGCGGAGGAAATACATTTTTTTGTTTTTTTTTTTTTTTCCAACACTCATGTGTACGCCATTTTCACGAAGCTGTTTGTTCAAGAATAGTCTTATTTTTGTTTAACATAAAAGGGATGAAAGTTTACTGCAGCAGTAAAGTGCATACGAGATTTTTCTCAGTATTAGAAAATACTTAAAAAATACTTAACAGTATTTTTTTTTTTTTTTTTCATTTTTCCGCTTCTCTTGAAGGGGTGTGTATATAAATGCTTCGTGAAATATAATACATATAATGCTTTGTGTGTGTATACAGTATTTAACGTCAATTTTCTAAAAACATTAAAAAGACTCACAGTAAACCATAAATTTCTTTTTGAAATTAAACAAATTGTTATTTCTGAAAATATACTAATCAGTAATCAAATTTTTTTCCTGATTTTACACGATAAAATCATTTCCGATTACAAGCGTGTTGAACTTAAAAAAAAAATTAAATAGATTATTATAAAAACTTGAAAATAACAATGCAAGC
The DNA here is from genome assembly GCA_038406275.1 of Cataglyphis albicans. Lineage (NCBI taxonomy): Eukaryota > Metazoa > Arthropoda > Insecta > Hymenoptera > Formicidae > Cataglyphis > Cataglyphis albicans. The sequence continues at coordinate 2,931,022 of JBCAUJ010000005.1, read as the reverse complement.
CTCTACTGAATTTTCAAGCTGAAACGAAAATTAATCTAACTTAAGTTCAAATCATCATCTATGATATCTCTGATATCATAGCTTCTCCTTCTCCTCGGAACGCCAACAATTTATACCTCAATAATCAGCGTGCAATATTATGTGTACATAATCGAAACTACCCCTACGTTATAGAATGCGTTTCGTAGCGTAGCAACCCGGTTTCGAGCGTAAAACGAATGATAATCATGCGATTAAACATCGGCATCGGTGGTATATATACTGGTGTCGTTATCGCCTGTATCCATTATAATGCGCCCGTACGTGATAAATTCCACGCCACTCAAACACGATCGTCGGAATTGTGTTACTCCGGGAGTATATAACGCTCCCGTTTAACAGCGGGAGTACCGATTTTGCTGCGCATGAAATCATTAAAGTTTCGACGCGACGATCTAAGTTACAGTCTAAAGCACCATCCCTCCCCCCCCACCCTCTCCCCCCGCCCCAGTGTTCCCCAATTCCCGACTGTTCCTCCCGGCTCTCACCCTCAATCAGGACTTGGACGAACTCCCGTAAGTCCCGCTCGAGTGTCCGGGTATAGCGCGCGATACGAGAGTGTTCTTTTGTTCTTTTGTGCAGTCCCGATGCAATCCCCCGGCAATTGATCCACTCGAAATCGGATCTGAACGATAAAGAAGTGGAAAGACCTGCGTTCATGCGTTTTCCTCGATTATTTTTCTCATTACAATTGAAATAATTTTCTCAATATTTGCCGCTCTAATATTGCATTACGAATGCACAAAATATCTTTCTACTGCTTTAATAAATTTTATTGTAATAGTTTCAAGTTAAAAATATTGACAAAATTAATTTTATCAACAGAAAATATTAAAATACTTTATACGCACTTATTCTCTTCTGAATTTTAAAATAACCAAAAATCAGTTCATATATGATAATATTTGTTTGTTAAAACAATTAATATGCTACCACGAAATGTTTTAATTTTTAGCATATCTAGGGAAGTCGAGTCATATATTGGAAAATATTATTTTTTAATACAAATCATAATATTTATGAAAATAATTATTTTCTCGAAATAATTATTATATTATTTTTATATTTTCTCACGGTTAAAAGACATCGAAAAGAGATGAAAGAACGAAGAATCGACGAGCGTAGAATCTGCGTCGTGTTCGCGCATTGTCTTGTAAATAATTGTCTAGTATCGCAATTAATTGATTGCTATCGCTATGTGTCCCGGGATACGTCGATCCGTTTCACTCGGCAATAACGCTTGATATCGATTTACCTGATTATTGGGGAATGTCCCATCCTTGTCGATCGCGTTCACCTGGGTGACTTTGCTGCCCACCGGCTCACCCTCAAGTACGGTTTCCTGTTCTCGTTCGGTGAACAGCGGTATCTCGTCGTTAACATCCTCCAGCATGATGTACACGGTCGCTTCGGAAGCGAGCTGCTGAGCTCCATTATTCTGAAGGATTAAAATTCATTTGCGATTACAAAATCTCACACATTGTATACTTCTCGATGTTGACATTCTTCGTTTTTACGTATTTACGTATGAGAAAATATTTGTGAATATATATATACATTCACTTTGAGCTTCTCTCTCTCAGATTAGTGATTTATACGCGATTAATCTATGCTTGAGCTAAAATGCATAGAAAGCAAATTTATTATCAACGCAGCAAACTGTAATTATGCTAATACTGCAGAAAATTATTATTATCAATAGTTAGATCGCGACGATCCATTGGCGTCGCAAAATGAAATATATTTTTATTTATTTATTTTTTTTTTTTTTATAAAAAAATTAAATTGCGCGAGAGTTAATTTTTTAAATGAAGAAATACGAAAAAAAAAGGGGCCATACCTCCACTCGTATGGTGAGATTGTATTCTTTTATGCTCTCATAGTCCAGCGGGTGGTTAACCTTAATGTCAGCCCAAGTTGACGATTGGTCAGGGCGTTGCTGAAGGTAAAACGTATGAAACTTGTTCGTCTGAGCCGTGGAACCGGGCATTAAGTGGTAAAAGACCGTCGGATTATTGTCGATTCCAGAGCTGTCGACACACACAAAGGTACGTATTACAAAGGCGCGCCGCTGGCTGCCCGGGAGCGCCGTGAACGGCTTAACGAAACGGAAACGGAAAACGGAAAAACAGAAACGAGAACGGAAATTTCCTAAGATAGAAGAGAAAGAGATAGAGAAAAAGAGAAGGAGAGAGAGAGAGAGAGAAACAAAGGGAGTCGATATATACATATCGATATTTTGAAGATGGAACAACTGATATCCTTTACGTGACTCGGCAATCGAAGGACAATTGTTACGTACTCGGTATGTAACATTTGACCTGCCCTTTTCACGAAACGATATTGGTTGTGCCAGTTTCAAGATACGAATATACAGGAGTGCCCCGCGGCTAAACGCGATCCCTTTTGCCGATACTGTCATCTGTATTCAGATCACATATATGTTTAAACAGAAAAATATTTAGTTTTATTTTTCTAAAGATTGCATTTATTATTTACCATTTTAGAGAATATAATTTTATTTAAATACTGAAATCTGTATCGATAAATGAAAAAATTTCATTTAACATTTTTTTTAATCAAAGATTAAATAACTATCTTGATATGCTTACAGGAATGTAAATGCATCGAAATATGTTATTTGAACTTTAAATATTTAATTTCTAAACAATAAATATTATTCGTAAATATACACATGTATTCTATAATGAATTAATATAAATAATAAAAACATTTTTCCAGCATTTTTCAGCTATCATTATACGTATTATTTCGCTTTTTTCCGAGTTGTATTAACTTCAAATTTATTTTAACATTGATTCAACTGTTCAATTATTATCAATGAAATATTTATCGTGCAAAGATAAAAATATATCTTATTGCGTTGGTTTATCTAAAAATATATAGACAAAGAGAACAGCGGATATATTCCAGGGCATCCTGTATATATATATGTATATTATAAAACTATTATTAATTGTTATTGCCAATATAACGAGAGAAAAAATAAATCGAAATAAAAGATATCATGCCATGTATCGTATACGCTTCATATACGCGCAAGCGTATACGTACACAAACAGAGAGAGAGAGAGAGAGAGAGAGAGAGAAAGAGAGAGAGAGAAAGAGAGAGGCAAGTACAAAAATGGGATTCTTTTTTTCTATTTTTTTAAACGCCTGATCGTCATTATGGAAAAAAGAGACTCTTTCGCTAGGGTGTGTCAATATATCTAATAACAAAGTAAAAACGGTTTCGTAGTACTTGACAACAACAAAATGTCACTGATCTCTACACATCGAACGCCCATCGCGTCTGCGTGATTATATCTTCGCACGAAACCGGTATAATTTCGGCGATCACGAATCTCCGAGCAGCGTTATGTAAAAATGAGTTGATCCGCGAAAGAAAAGAAAAAAAAAAAAAAAGAAAAAATGATTTATGTACAATTGGGCCAGCAACATGAAATCACAAACTGAATTTATCTACTGCTCGCAATATGAATCAACTCGTTTCTCCATAACACCGTTTTCCTTTACGGACGCGCAAAATTGATTTCCACCTCGCGATTAATACTTGACATTAATATTTTGCCATGCGTATGAAAGATTAATACGCGTATTAAAATTATACCGATTAGGATGCGTAGCGATCAGTGGAGTGAGATCTTTACCTAACACGTATTACGCTTCCCCGTTGTCGCCCGCGTTCCTTTTTTTTTTTTTCCCCTTCCGTTTCTCTATTCGGTGCGCTTAATTAACACACATCTGCGCGCGTACATATATAAAATCGTATATGTCTAATATATATATATATATATACGCGTATTATATAACACACAAACACACACACGGAGCGATAGCTCCTGCCGAAGAGCGGCCGTGATCCTAGTTGACGCAGTCAAAAGGTATATATCTGCTGCTCTAGCTACATTCGTCCCGTTTGCTCACGCGAGCTAATTAATATCCTCGACTCTGTCTACTCGTTGTTAATTCAATAGCAAAAGTGTTACGTTTCCATTGTATGTGCCATGTTAGAACGCGCGAGTATTGTTCGAACGCAGAGTTGAGCTTTGTGATTGAATGATTAGTTGATCAGACTGTTATTTGTTAATGTCTTCATTATTTATTAATGTTTATGGAGTGTCACGTGTCTCGATATACGATAATTTTATTCCAAGTTTAGCTAGGCGAATCTTAGAATTTAAATTGCTTGTAATTTAATTATTAGAATTTATTTAAAAGGAATACTTATATATCTATATATTTTATCAAAAAAAAGGAAACACGTTAGCTTTTTGGAGTTGAAACAGATGGTAAATTTGCAAATTGTTTTAAATTTAATATTTTTAATATTTATGTATCTAGTATTAAACATTAGATTATGCCGAAACATTAGATAATGCCAAAAAAAAATGGGCTGTCATTTAAATGTGTAGGTCGATAATGCAAGTAGTTCACTCGTAAAATTCGCAAAGTTCTTTTTAGCAATTTAAATACCACGACAGTTCCATTACTAGGAAGTTTAGAATGTTAAATTCGATATTCGTTGGGAAAAGATATAAGAAAAGTCTTCGGAAAATGGTCCGTTGGAATAAGACATTAGCGTTATTATCTGGAAAAAGTCACATTATTATTTTACATTTTTTTCCTAAAATATATTTGCTAGTCTAATTTGCGATAACTGGAAAATATGTTGGTAATGAAATAAGGAAGAGATATTATAAAATATTGTAGAAAAAAATTCTTTAAAAATTAATTGAAAGACATATTGTAGAAAAAAATTAATCAATTAATAATATTAGTACGTATTATATAAATATATATATTGGAAAAAAATATAGACAAATTAAAGTTTCTATTTAAATAATTTATTATTATATAAATGCAAATATTATTATTTACTCGAATAGGATTACGTACACAAACACACTTGAATATTCTTTAAATAATGAAATAAACTTCCGGTGGATTATTTTATATAAAACGAATCATTAATTAACAGAATCAATTAACACACACAACGTGTAAATATTTACATCATGAAATATTGTTATTTGCAAATTTGATAAATTATTAAAATTATTTCTATAACATGAAACTTTAATTAATCTCGTAATTAAGTATCGGATAAAAGATGCAAAAGTAAACTTCTGTCTTGAAAATCTCACTCAAGCAATTATCGCGCTTTGGATCGATAAAAGTTTCGCAGAATTCATCGACTGCAATTAGTCTTTATTTACTAATTTGCGATTTGCGGAATGTTTCGCTTGAAATTAATTATTTCAATTGCGCATTATCGTCCGGTCTCTAATTTTATTTGAATAAATTAAATTATCGTCTCGAAAACACGAGAAGCAGCGTGCATTAATGGTTACATTAAATAGAATGAATTAGAATTTAATAATATATAAATATATAATGTATATATTGGATTTATGTATAACTAATGTTATTAATTTCTAATATTTGAAATCAAAATTCAATGTAATCACACACATTCTTGAATTTTCTAAGTATTTCTGAACTTTTAATAAGATATATTACAATTAAAAGTCTTGTTAATAAATGTAAACATTTTCAAATTATATATTTTTCGATGGTAAAATTATTTAATCAAATTAAGAATATTAATAGAACAGAATATTAATTTCTCATAATCTCATTCATCTTTTGCAAGGTTTGCTAAGATATTTTGTGCCAAAATTTTTTAATTAATTTCTCAGAAAGATCGGGTGCTTTCAAAGTTTTAAAAAAACGAATAAATTAATTTATTTGAAGTAAAAATTAGAGATTGTTTTCACACAAATTTTTTTAAATTAATCTTTCCCTCTTAATAAAAAGGAAGGATTAATTTAAAAAAAATTTAGAAAATAAATTAATAACAGTCTGATTAAATTATTTGCATGTGTTTGAACTCATCTCATTGATCGAACGCAATGCATGACTGTATTACATGCTCAATTATTACGTGTTCGATTGTTTGTCGTCTATGCACGCGCGCGTTTATGTGTGTATTTGCGTATGTATACATATATATATATATATATATATATATATGTGTGTATGTAATGTGCGTGTGGTGCGTGCGTTTCCTTGTTTCGCGAGTATGAACCACGCACCGCGTGTACACAGCCGTCGTGTCATCCGTTAGACGTCCACGAAATGTCCACTGATACGGAAGGATTCTCCTGAGAGGGATCTCTCCCTGGTTCAAAGGACACGTGACCGAAATTGACAGCGCCATTTGTCAACTCTAATACGGGCACGGCATTGACGTACGATATTCCATCGACCATAATTTTAATAATTGATTCTGATCAAAATTTATGTTTATTTATTTAATTGGAATTGTTATATTATTCTATTATTTAATTTATTTTTATGAAATTTAACTGTATCTTTAGATATTTATATATCGCATATTAAAAACTTACAGATGTTTCTTACGAAAAGCATTAATTCTAAATTCATAAAATGATCTATTTTTAAAATTACAGTTATACGAGATATTTTAAGACGAAGAAAAACGCGAGATGCCGACAAATAAAAAATAAAAAAAATTAATAAATTCTTAAACGAGTTTCTCGAGACTTTTCCATAGCGAAAATTTCATTTTAGAAGCGATTTTGTTTATCGAAACTGTTTAATCTTCAATCTTCAATGTCACGATATTTGCTAATTAAATTAAGATAACATTTATTCAAAATTAATTAAAATACTGAACTTTGTAGTCTTTTTATGTTCTAAAATGATTTCATTCCTAAAAATTACTAAATTTTAATATTAAATAATTTTTTCTTTAAGATTATGTTAAGAAAGATTAATTTCCAAATGGGTAGAAAATATATTTCTATTATAATGTTTACAAAAATAAATTCTGCACTTCTTGAATGTAATTCACACTTTGTATATTGAGTGTGTTATATAATGGCTGCTTATAAAAGACAAAGTTAATTCTCAGACTGGTTCTTTTACTACATATAAATCATGGACGTTATTAAAGTGCCAATATAAATATCAACTATGAAATTATTATTTCTTGCAGGAAGAATATTGCGAATATGATACTAGAAGATACTACAAAGTAAAAAAAGTCTTATATAAATGCGAACAAAACAAAAAAATTGCTATTAATCTCTTCTGTTGCATATTCTTAATAAATATATATTTCTAGTTAAAATATGTTAATAATATATTTTGTTATTAATAAATAATTTGTCTTATTCGCAGATTACGCTGTGCTGTTCAATATCTTCTCCGCGGCCGATAACTTAAAGCCATAATCTCGGTAAGTTTTTTTATAACACAATCTCGACCATCTGTTTATCAAAACCGCGATAACATACGCGATTTAATGATTGCGCAATAATATTAATGCGATTAATATCGCGACTTTACGCTTGCCGTTTTCTATTTCAAAATATCTCTCTCCGATATATTTAAACACGATATATAACTTCTCCACGTATAAAATTTTATGTAGATAAAGCAAGCCAAGAAAAATTAAATTAAACGTATCGTTAAACATTCGTCGCGCAAATATAAATTTCGGAAGTTAAATAAAGCAAACATCTCAGCCATCGCATATCGCGCTTAAGAGATCTTTAAAAGATTCAATCTTCAGACACCGCTCTCTTAGGTAGCGCCCTTAGCGAAACGGGCTCGTTTGTGAATACGCAAAGATCTGTTAAGTGCTCGTGTTCCGCCTGGAGCTCAATCATTTAAATCGCGTCGTGTTACATTTTGAACATATCCATGTTAAGTTTGCTCGAACCAAGATATTGCGAGAGACGTGCACTATCTCTCCTGTCCCCTTCGCTTAATTTCAAATGGAAAAGCGAGTTCCAGCATTAAAATATCATTTCCCAGGGATATCCTTAAAACTTGGAGTCTGGAGATCTTAAATCACGTTCGTCCCGGAAACGATACGTTTCTTCCCCGAACGCGCGATCCGAAATGACATTACATTCGGATTTACTAGAAATTACATTAAAACGCGAAAAGATTTTGTTTGAAAAATATAGCAGAAATATTCCTGCGAATACATTTTACGAGCAATTTTATTTAAATAGGCGAGAGTATCTCTGAATTGCGGGAAATGGCACTTTTATGTACGGATGGAAGGATTTTCCGTGAAAAATGTTGGCATCTTTTTACTAGAGACGACAAAACTGGCATGGCACGACGTATTTTATGTTTAATCCCGATAGTATCTTTTTTTTTCTTTTTTTTTTTTTTTTTTCTTTTATCAACCATATTTTTTCGGTCTAACGTAAAATCCGTGTGATATTATCTATTCCGTTCTGAGAGCAACAGCCAGCAAACGAAATTTTAATTCATGAATCACATTTATTTAAACATTTTTACGTTGTCTGTTAATGTTAAAAAATAGTTTATAATATTATAATTTTTAATTCATTGCGGAACATTAAGAAGAATTTATATAAAATATTGTTTTAATATTTAAATATAATACTTACATAAAATATTATTTTAATATTTAAATAAAATATTGTTTTAATATCTAAATATAATTTTATCATGTCCAAGTAAGTCTTAAATATATCAAAGACCAAAAAATTGTAAATCAATCGACTTATTTTGGTAAAAAAAAAATTCTTTTAAAATATTAAACAAACCTATTTCTATTCGTACACATATCCAACACATTTCACAACTTTCCCCGGATCTGCAAGTGATAAAATAGATATCAAAGACGTAAGTACTAGGTGAGTAATTTATCTACTATCACCATCCATATAGCGCAATGCATTTTTTACGCATTTTCACGTTTGCCGTGCAAAAATCCCCGAGGTCATTGGGAGCTACGCTATTGGCAGCGGTGACGAGGAATAACGCGATATATTGAACGAATGGACAGTAATATTGACACACGTTTTCAGCCATTAAAAATCGCAAAGGATACTTTGTCGCATTTTAACGGAATATGAAAAAAAATGGCGTTTGAGTGGTATGCGATGTGCGCATCGCGTTTTCATATTCGACCCGACAGTTTCATCAATATTGAATTCCAAAATATATATTTTCCGCGAACGTGAATGTTCAGTTTAACAAGCGCGATTATAAAATAGCAAAAGATACTTATGATTTTTTGCTGCGATTATTTTATTTATCTTCTTTTATTTCTTTTTACGCAAGTCAAGTTTTCATTGCGTAATTATTTTAGATGACAATTATGTCGATGTCACTTTATCATTATAATGTATATCTTATGTTTTAATCAATTTTCAGACATCTTTATTTAATTACATATTTAATTAAAAATTTCTTTATTTTATGAAATATTTAAAATAAATATTTTTAAAAAACACTAGATAGAGAGATGATAGCTCAGTTAAATTTCCTGCAAGATAAAATCGACTGCAGTATCGTCAACGAATTTATCATTAAAAGGAAAGAAAAAGAGAATCTCAGACACTATATGTATCACATTAAATAAATAACAGTATGCATTATCAGACCGAGCGATTGTATTAAATATTCCGTAACGAAATTATATTGCTGAAAATACAATTTTTGCAATATCGAGGCTATCTCCTGCAACGTTCATTTTAAATTCGTTTAAAATGCAGAATATAAAGTGTGGATTAATATCTACAAAATATCGAACCTGCTTTGAAACACGCGATTAATGTCCTGGGATATGACAATGCAAGTCGATCAAATTTCAAGCCATCGTACAAAAGATTCTAATAATACTGTCATTTATTACGTTTATCATCTTTGGGAAATAAATCAATTTAATTATAAATTGTACACGACCAGATAATGCGTGTGTTAATTTTTCCGATTTTTGATCGTATGTGCTAATGAAGATTAGCGCTAACCATAATTAATTTTTTTCAATATAAATTAAAAAAAAAATAATATTATTAATTTATTTAAAGGCAATCAATTTTTAAAACACAGCATTGATTGATATATGTAAAAAAAGTTTTTGAGGGAGTAAACATTGACAAAAATAAAAATATCTTCTAAATAAATATTTCGTACTTCTAAAATTTATATTGACATATATAAACATTCACGAGTCCAGATTTTTGAATCGCGCGAATGGATTTTCCGAAATTATTTTCGATTCCTATTTATTACAATTTTCTCTTGTAATCTTCACATTTGGTACTATTAAACAAGTTTCTTATGAAAAAAATTTATTCCTTGAAATTGGACTGTAAATGAATAAAGAAAATAGTTTGCCTTTTTGTTTTAAAAATCATTAATTTATCCTTATGTTAATCTTTTTGCAAAATCACATAAATATTAGCTAAATGTCAGCTCATCTAAAAATTCGGAATCTTGTAGTATCGATCGATTGTTCGAATAATTTTTTTCTCCGCAAAATTTAATTCGACGTTTATTAATCATGTTTTGGATGTTACGTAAAATAAATTACGCCATCGTGCGTTGATTAATTCTGATTGCTCATTAGCGATATTATCGAGGTCAAATGTTAATTTCGGAGAATTTTTACATTACTGTCAGAATAATAGCGCGACCCGTGCCCGTGACAAATGGCGGCTTGTGTACGGCGATTTTAATTGCTCGTTATACGTGGACAACGTCTGACAGACGATATTGCGTTTTCGCCTCGAGTAGTTTATACGCGCGCGTGACGTTGGTTAGTATAACAGGAATAGTATAGTACAGCTCATAAGCGTGACCCATAGTCCGATGATTTGCGTGTGAGTATGTGAATGTGCGCACGTACGTGTAAGGTACACGTACATTAACTACGTTAATTATGTGGACAAGAAGCGAGCTTGTACAGGTAAGATTGTCGCACAAGAGCGGCGCGTGTAGTCAAAAGTTATTAGTAGAAAGGACAAAGTTTAGAGAGAGAACGTAGATCTTTTATCCCCACTCGGTGCATAACCGCTCCTCAACCCTTGGTGCGCGGTGACGATGCAAATGTGTGTGTCTGTTTATGCGTGTCTCTGTGTGATTATGAGTGTACGCGTGAGCGTACGTCGTTAATCAATTCCAATACGATTTTATCGAAAAACTTCTTCACGTTATACAAAGCGATCTTTCTTTATTAACGCAGGCATACAAATTCGATATTTGATTTCTGATAATTTGATTATTTATTTTCAAAGAAATTTTTTTTTTTTTTTTTTTACGACAATAAAATCGTACTGCGAAAGTTTAATCTCGGTGTCAGCTCACTCGCCAGAATCGTTTTCATTTCGAGTCTCGTGAATCCATAATATCCTTCTCTTTCCTTTCCACGTGAAAGAAAGGGACAAAGAGAAAGAAATCCTCGCCCCAATCGATACACGCGAGCGTTTCGATCCGCGAGCGTCAGCTCGTAGCGGCGCCGGTCAATCAGCAAATGCTTTTGCTCGTTCAATTTTAATTGGAGAGATAAAAATATATATAAATCACACTACAGTATATACTGCCCGACGTAATACGAGACGGTGATTCCAGCAATTAAAAATATGCTCTAACTATCGTCAACTCAACAATCTAAATCGTTGCTCGACTTGCTGTCGAGCACAAAAAAAAGGTTGTCGCCGACAAAATGACACTACGAGAACACGCTACGCTCTCGAAGAAAAAGGGGAAAAAGAAAAATCAAAACGGAGGAGGGAAAAAGAACAGAAGAACGTGATTGCACACGTCGTAACCTAACGCAAGATAAGCAACTGACGAAACATGCCCAAAAATTAATTACGGCATTCATGGAACGTATGTCGATGATTGGATGAGTATGCGTGTCCTGGCGACGAACCAAGATTGTGAATTCGTAGTGATTTTAAAACTGATAACAATCAAACGTGAGTGTTGAAAAAACGAAATATGTATGTACATGTGACATACTGGAATGACGCTCGTTTGCGACTTGCCGAATCAGGCAAATTGGCAAATTATAATTTGCTCGATCGCATCCGCGATCACAACTACTTGATTGACTCAGAACGCATACAGCAACGAAAAAATCGAGATCAAAGTAAATAATTTTGAAAAAAGCCAATCCGGTGCGAAGAAACGAAGTAACTCAAAAACAAAGAAGAAGACACGCACGAGTAAGTATAGATCATGAGGAATAAAGAAAAAAAAAAAAAAATAAAAAACAAGAGACAATGATTGATCAAATGAACGATATATGTATATATAAAGATATATATATAGTTTCAGGGGGAAGCAATCTATTCTTATAAAACATGCCCAAAAATATGTTTACGGCACACACAACAAATGTATGAAAAGATAGATAGGTAGATAGATAGAGAGATAGTTCTGCATCTAAATCCGTCGCGAGAATTCGTCAAATGGTCAAAATCAGATGACAATGACTTGTAGTATATATTTCACTATAGAATCGCAACGCAGAAACAAACACGTGACTTAAAATACCTATTGCTCGTTAACATAGCGGCTTAACAATGTTGATGTTAATGCGTTTCTTGCTGGGCCGCGAATTCCCGACGAGAGACGTGATTATCAGCGCATGATATCAAAGTGTATGTGTGCGTGTGTGTGTGTGTGTGTGTGTGTGGAGATACATGTGCGCGTGTGTCCGATGACGTCCCTGCATCGAGACTTGCGCGCGTGGCGCGACGTTGATGAGGAAAGTTGGCGGAAAATGGCAAACTAACACCGAATAATGAAACGTTTTGCTGCATCCCTTTCCGACTGCCATTAAACCGGTGTCCTAACGAGTAAACTCATCGGAATTAATCCTTCTGAAATGTCACTAACGGTTCCGTAGAATTCGTGTCACCTAGAAAATTTGTCTGAATTTTGCTTAAATTAGCGAAGCCTGATGTTTAAACTGTAAGTAATAATATTTATTGCACATTCAGACTGAGAAATTACGTCTATTTATTGTTAATATAATAGACATCTCTCTTAGGAATATTTGATGGTTTCTTAATTATTAATCATTTTAATACAATATTTGAAAATATTAAAATAAATAATCATTTTAATATAATATTTTAAAATATAAAAATAATCAATCATTTTAATACAACATTTTTAAATATTGTATTAGAATAATTAATAATTATAATATTTTAAAATATTAATAATTAATAATTAATAATATTAATAATTTAATATTATTAAAATATAAAATAAAATATTAATAATTAATAACAATTAATAATTAAAATATTTTAAAATATTGTATTAAAATAATTAATAATTAATAATAATTATAATATTTCAAAATGTTGTATTAAAATTATTAATAATTAATAATAATAATTACAATATTTTAAAATATTGCATTGAAATTATTAATAATTAAGAAATCGAACTATACATAATAATATTTGATTGTTACACGAAAAAGGAAAAAAAAATAGGTAAAGAACAGCTATTAAAAAATTATAAAGATATGAAAAATATAATTTTACTGCGTATTCCCTGCTTTTCCAAAAACTCGAAACATGCTACACAATTTGTTAATTTCTCTGTTAAATTATTCGTGAAAATCTAAATTGGCGTGTTTTCAGAATAGATAAGCCACCGGAATATTTGTGTGGCGTGACACACGGAGAATTTATCGAAATGTACTGAAATTACAATAAAATGCACATACCATCTTGTGGCGACAGCGCATGACGGTGGCATCTGGCACTTCTCGTGCATCGTGTACGTATGTAATTAGCCAATTTGTTTTCGCCGGAAGTGCATGTGTCTCCGCGAGACTACCCGTTAAAAGCGATACGTCAAGCGCAAACTACCCATTACTAACGTTTTTTTTTTCTTTTTTTTTTTTTTTTTTTCGACGCGATGCGATACTTTCAGTATGCTCGCGTTTGCATCGGTCAGCTCTATTTTTTTCCGCACTTCGTTCCTTACAATATATTTTTCTTAAAGTTATATTTTTGTTCGAAAAGGTTAATAAATATAAAACGTGACAGAGGATTTTTTTTTTCAATCTTTGTGAAATGATAAAAATGATATTTAAACTGTATATATTTAAAAAATCGCAATACTTGAAATGTAACTCACTGTTTAAACGTATCTTTGATTGTAATTAATTGCTAATCAACTTTAAATCATTACACGCCATCTTGACAATACGAATCAAATTAAAATTAAATTAAATTTCCGCATCCGTTCTTCAAATTTTCACAAATTAATGATAATTCTTAGGCAACAATGGGCAGGACGGACAATTAATATTTAACGCAATAATGGCAGAAGCGTGGCTATATCTGTGTCGATTATCGTTCAACAATGGAACTCACGCTTTGTTCGGAAAATTGCACTCTAGTGATAAATACCCGCGTCCTCCGAGACGGATACTCGACATGGCTCTACCACGGATTCTAGTCAGGATTCTTATAAAATTTCTTGCGAATTACCAGTCACGATCTCTCGTGAATGAACGGCGGTCGCGCTGTTTATTCAATTTACGTGTACACGTAAAGAGGCGCCTTCTTGTTACCTCCTTGACGGAAAGGAATTAAATCTCGAAAGCCGCGGAATCGACTAAAGCTCAACAGCGAGAGAATGAAAATGCTTTCGTATCTTCGCGTCGAGATGCAGCAAAACGTTTCGAGAATATAATCGGCTCGGTGGAACCGATATACAACCGCGCTATTTGCCGCTAAGTCGAAAAAAATGAAGCGCTAACGAGGCCGGTTTCGATCACAAATAGCTATTGACATCGCAGAAAAGAGGATATACCGTGTCTAAAAATGTGTGTGTGTGTGTGTGTGTGTGTGTGTGTGTGTGTGTACGTTCAAATGCGAGACGCATTTATATCTTCGCGATGAGGCAATGGTTCTTACGTGAATTTTTGTAAAAAAAAAGAATTGGAATTTATAAACGAATTTAATGATAATTAATATAGTGAAATATTTTAATTATTAATTGATACTGCGATGGAGATAATCGAAATGAAGTTAATTAGCTTCCGTTTATACAAAAGAAGCTACTCGTTATTTTTTTTTATCTCTATTACTCTTAAAAAAATACTATGGTTATTTTAATTATCTTTACATTATCGGATGCAATCGATATTTTCAAACTCACGTTTCAATCATCGCTCTAATATCTACGAAGAATCTAATTATCTGCGAAGAACCTCCGGCATCCTTCACGTGCCCTGTCCTCCTCCCACATATATTCGACAATCTGATTATGTTTCTGACGATTTAATCTCCCTACATGTGTACGCAAGTGTGTCTCTACGATGTATGCGAGCGAGCGAGCGAGTAGTGGTATATATATATATATATATATATATATATATACATATATATATATATATAGCTTGTGTGTGTGTATGTGTCGTAATGCGTGTATAATGTGGATTCGTACACAATATCAATTAACGTGCACAAGAACAATACTGCCACGAGATTGCGTGCAGGGCGGGTTCGTGCAGAGAGCCGCACGGAGCATTGACAGTGTGACAGACCTGGCTTTAATAGACACAACTTTAGCCCCGACGGCCATGTTCTCTTTAATGTAGATCGGGCCGTACACTACGTAGTCCCATACGGGCGGATTATTCGCACGGTCCACAACGTCAATCTGTACCTCCACCGTTCGCGACAAGGGTGGGTAGCCCCTGTCTTTCGCCATCGCCTCCAGCTTGTACGTCTCGCGCTATGCGGCCAGACCGCGTGTATATATAAACAAACGGGAACAAAAAAACAACGGCGTTAGTGTCAAGGCGCCAATAAAGGCTCGTGGCAGAAAGGGGGGAATAACGGTCGTTTGGTGGTCGTCATCACGTCGCTCTTTTCCGATGATGGTCTCCTGACTCTCTTTGAGTGGAGAAGACGAAAAGAGGAGGAGGGTGTGTGTTTTTCTTCCTTGCCATCTCCCCCAGTTTGGCGATCTCGATCTTCGCCTGGAACCTTTTGCTCGCGCGTATTATTACGCGCGCGCACACCCCCATCGTGCCGAATTCGACTCGTTCGACTATACAAAGGTTACACAACGAGAGACTCGCACAAATGCGAGATATGCGTGTAATTAGTGCAGAACAGGCCGGAGGTTGAATGAGCTCTGCATGGGACGATCGACGACGCTCCCCGCAACCTGCATTCTGCGCAATGAATAACGCAAAAGGGCGCGCACCAGGATCTCTCTCGCTACATCCTCGCCTAATTACATGTATACAATTTATATTAGCACGTTAGAGAAAGAGAGAGAGAGAGAGAGAGAGAGGCGCCAGTAGGAAATCCCGCTTTGCCTTCCCCGCGTTCGCATAATTATGATAATTATTGCGTTTTGTCTGCTACGGTTTGCGCGGCGATCGCTGTGTCTGCCGAGTCTTTGAAGACGCACGGTTCCTTCTGTCGCTCTTCTCTTTGCCAAAATAGCGAGAGCCTGGTCAATCCTCAAATGGAGTGAGTTGTCTGATTATATAATAATCGAAAGTTTTTTTAACGCCTCGATATAATGACAATAAATTTATAAGCTCTTCTCAGAAAAGAAGAAATATACAAGTTTTATAATTAGAATCTTGTCTTAGATTAATTTACGTAAAGATTTCGCTTACTCCATTTGAAAATCGAGAAGCTCGATTATTTCCGAATGATTACTGCCCGATCGAACACTCGCTGCCTCCAAATATCGTCGAAGAGCGATCGCCGCGGCTCGCTACAATATATGTTAGGAAGAGATAGTGGTAGTAGTAATAGTAATAGAAGTTGTTGTAGTAATAGGAGAAGGAGTGTCCGCCAATTAGCGATTTACCGCGCCGCGCTTAACCATAAGTGCTTCCGCAACCAGAAAGAAAGAGAAAAAGAAAAATTATGTGTGTGTGTGTGTCTTGGGTCTGTATTTGACAAGAGAATTAAATGTACAAACGACAGTAACGAAATAGAGATCATAAATGTTGCTTGACGGGAACAAAAAGAGAAACGAAATGGAAGGAGGTAAACAGAAGGAATGACGTAGATTAAGGCGAAAAGAGAGAACTTAGTGAGAACTCGTAAAGTAAATTCAAACGATTAAAGGGAACGAAAATCGAAGGGAACGGGTGAGAACAAATAAAATACGCGAGTAATTAAATTCAGATGGAAACGAAAAAAGGGAATACAACGAAACAGAAAAAAAAAAAAAAAAGAAAAGAAAAGACAATTAAAAATCAAAAACAGCGATCAATCAGTGACCGGAAGGGAGGGACAGCACTACATGGCACGGCACGGCATGTCACGTGTCTTGTCTCGGTCATGTCGTGGCATACAAACCTGGCTTTCACCGACGTCACTATAGTACCCACTGTGACATTTTCTTTGATGTGAATGGGGCCGTATACATTCGCATCCCACACAGGTGGTTTATTGTTTCTGTCTACGACGTCTAACTCAACGTCCACGTCTGCGAACAAGACTGGCATCCCTCTGTCGGAGGCCCGTACTCGCAGGCGATAGCTGTCACGCTAGTGGCAAAACATTGGGCCGTCAACTTACAGAACACTTTTTTTTTCGGGTAGTTGGCGGTTTTTTTATTTTTTTTTTTTTTTTGAGATTTTTTTGAGATTTTTTTCCGTCACTTTTTTTACTTTTTTTTTCTTTTTTTCTTTTTCTCATTTTCGTCTTTTCCGTTGGAGTTTACTTGGTAAGAGCTAAGGCGTCACTCGGCGTCGAGCGCGTCCACACGAGAAAGTACTCGATGGTCTTTCTGCTTTTTATCCGCGAGCGAGATTGAAACGGAAGAAGAAGAAGAGAGAAAGACAAACAAGATAGAGAAAAAGATAGACAGAAAGAAAAAAAGAAAAACGGAGAGAAAGGGCCGTGCAGTCTCGTAGGTATCTCGATGGATTCCGTTGCATGTTATTTCGGTGATTGATTCGCCATCTTCCTAACGGATGAGAATTTAAATAACCTTCCTAATGATTTTTCTTCAATTAAATAATAGAAGTGCATCGCTTATGATAACCGGAGATATTTAAACTGCAATGAACTCAAACATGCCGTGAGGTGAACATTTCGTGAGTAATTTCATGAGTAATTGCAACACACAGTCACGTAGCATGATGATGATGATGATGATGCTGAATAATGATGATGATGATGATGATGGTGATAATAATGATGAAGATACTACATCGCCGACTTCTGTTGGTTAAGAAAAGTAATAGTAATAATATCGAATATGTAAATATGTGCAATCTGTAATCAGTTTCAACCATAAAATGAGTAGATTGCGAAAATCGTAAGCAAGTGTAGACGATGTAGTTGTGACGCTATACTTACCTGTAGAATGTACAGGTCTGCATATTTGAGCTCATTGCTAATTATATTGATAATTGATTGAACGGACAAATAATTTTGTCTATGCGATACGTATTTGATTTAGATCGACTTCGTGTCAAAGATATTTCGATAATTCCATAACATCGTCTAATAAATCTTAGATTGATTTTTAAAAAAAGGGAAAAGTCCGTATGCGCACGAGATTGCATTGAATACTAAAATGCACCGAACGATTCTTATGCTTATCTTTGCTCATCCGAGATAACATGAAAGCAGAAAATATACTAGATGTTTTAGAATTGTTTTTTTCATTCTTAGAAATTTTTTGATCTATTTGGAATTAATATTTCTTCATTTGTATTTTTCATTCTTCATTTGTATTAAATATTTTTATAAATTCTTAATACGTATTATCTTTATTCAAAATTTTATTCTCCGTGCAATAAAGTTTATATGTGATTTGCAATGATTTTTTTCTTTTTTTTTTTGAATACTTTAAATTCTTATTTACATGTATAGAGATATGAAAAAATTTTATATTAAGAAAATTTCATTAATTAATTCTAAAATATCTAGTATAATAGAATAGCGGGTGAATAGTAATTGAAGATAAAAAGAATTATAATTAAAAATGTTTGTATTATAAAAAGTATAATTGCAGATGCATAAATAGATAAATGGAGAAAATTAACTTTATTTTTTTACACAATTGAAACTTTTAATTTTGGAATTTTAATTTCCATTCTTTTAGATTAAAAAAATTTGCTAGTTCTATTCACCCGCTTGTTATTCAAGATTAACATCGTGATTTTTTTTTACTTAACAAACGCATTGCATTATATTAATCGTTTGAAAATCGATTTTATGAGCGGCGTATCTTTTTTCCAAATGAATACTTCACGAACACATTTGTTTATAATCGAGATCTTGCTATCTCATAAGATTGTTAATAATGAGATTTATCGGCTTTCTGGAACATTAAAAATAATTATTGAAACTGTTCCAGGATTTTGTATAGCTTTCTATCCGACGGAAGTTACCTAAAAGACAGCACGTAAAACGAGTATACTTTGTGATTTTATTAAGAATGATTTATATTAAAAAAGGCGCTGTCATGAAAAATTATATAAAATTATAAATACTGGATTACAAAGTACTGTGCTACTAAATACGAAGTAAAAAATAAAAATGTGATGCCGTCCACTGGGTTTTCAGCGAAACATTAAATTAAATTGATAATCATAGTAAATTATATAAATTCTCAATTTGTAATTTCAATATTACATAAATTTGGATTAATTTATCAAAACTTTTTCACTTCCTAGATGTTAACTTTTATTTTAATATTAAATAAGAGAGGATAAATTTAAACTTTTTTGCTTAATAATTTAAGTAGCTAAGATTCTCTTATAAGTTCGAAAAATTACAAGAGATTTTTTAAGCTTCTCAATGACATTTGTTGTACATACATATATATATATATATATATATATATATATATATATATATATTTATTTATGATATATTTGTCAAACGTCCGTCGGATATTCAGCATCGCATGAAGACAAATTGATAGATCACCGGTGTAGGATACCGGCATAAAAACGGCATCCCTCACCTACGGATACGTACGAGACCAGGACAAAAGAGCGAAAATAGCGCGATAGCACGTGTGTATAATACATAAAAGATATATCACGCGTGATGGGAAATAAACTTTCGAACAAAAACATTTGTAGAGAGACGATTATAGATATAGAGAGAGAAAGATTTATAGAAAAATTGAGCGACAAGTAGAGAGCAGAGAAAGAGAGAATAAGAGAGAAAAAGAGAGTGACGTCTCCGAGTGACAACAATAACAACAACAGAGGCAAAAAATCATCGAAACGATATGAATGTTGAATAATCGGAACGGAAAGGCGCTCTAGTATTTGCAACGAATATTATACTTTTCTTTTTGCGCAGGTAACAATGCTGTCACATCATAATCTGTCTCGATGCAAGGTGTGAAACACAAGAATATAGATCCTACTTACTGGAAAACAGCCCTTTTTTTTTTTTTGTCATCATCAAATCCGAAGAAAGTAAATGGTGCAATAAACACAAACATAAACAATAAGAAGTTGAAATTAGTTCCTTTACGAAATCAATCAATGCAGGCATTTGCATGCAAGCGAGAATGCGATAAAGAGGCATCGGGAGACGATCGGGAGAAAGGAGGGAAGAGAAAGGGAGAATAAAGAGACAGAAAGAGAGAGAGAAAGAGAGAGAGAGAGAGAGATACAGGTTGGTAACGAGGATGGATGTGGAGATTTAAAAGAGGGGGCGAGGAATGGTGAGGGGTGGGGGAGTGAGGGGGTGGAAAACGTTGAGACTGGATGGGAGAAAAAAAACTATGACGACCCCTCGTCTGATTCGTTCTCGTTTTAACGACACTCAAAAACCGATGGACGTTATTTCTGAATCGTCGTGATAGTGATTATAATCCGCACGTTTGGCTTTTTTTTTTTTTTTTTCTTTTTTTTTTCGACTTTCCTTTCACTTTCATTCGCTTTCTTCCCGTTTCGTCACGACAGTGGTATGCCGCCCCAATCACAGAAGAAAAAATGTCACACCACGGACAATTCTCTTATGATCTATACATATGTATATGTATGTATATACACATATTACTAAAAGCTCTCGATCAAAAATACTTTTCGTATTCTTTTTCCTTTTCTTTGTCAGTCACGTCGTGGTATACCGGGAGAGTGGAATGAAAATCGGGAAACGTCAGAAAGAAAATATATTAAAGAAAAAGAAAAGATATTTTTTGGAAGTAGAAAAAAAATATAATATAAAATAACTTAATAGCGAAAAATAAAAGAATATAGGAACATAAGCTTTGTTTCGTACAAACCGATCAACGAAAAGATATAAGTAGATAAATAGATAGAGAAACTTATCAGAAAACTAATCAACTCAGCAAAATCAATAAGTCAATAATCAGCAGGCATATTTAAGAAAATAATTATCAACATAGCAAAAAAAATGCAACATACGATAAGTATATTGTATATGAAAAAAAAAAAAAATCAAACTAAAGATCGAAAGAGAGATAGATAGAGAGAGAGAGAGAGAGAGAGAGATAAAGATAGAGTAAGAGACAGAAAGATAGGGCAAGGACGGATGTAGGAGCGAGAGCGAGATCCGTTCCTGTAAAGGAATCAAAAACACATTCATATAAAATATGCAAGCATTGTCAAAAATTGTTTATGTCTGATGCACCACAAAATGCGTAGAGGTTGAAGTACACCGTACGTGGGGCTCAAAAAATGTCGTTCCCACCTGCTCCTGGAAGTTCAAAAAACATCACTTCCCTTTTGAAAAACATTCACAATTAATAATGTTAGTTGATTAATTAAAGATCATTAGTTTGCTCCGAACGTTTCCATTTCTTTTTTTTTTTTTTTCTTTTTTTTAATCACATCTCTTATCTCATCATCGTTCTATCACCGTCTTTCCTTTCCATTCTTTCCCGTTTTTCTCCAACGCGTAACACGTACAAAAAAAAAAAAAGACAATACACATTCTTTTCTTTGACTACTTTTCGGGAAAAGTATGAAAAGTGCAACACGCGTTTCTCCTTTTTTTTTATCTCTGCAAAATTACGCGTCGGCATTTTGCAATATGCGATACAAAATCGGAAAACGCGGTGAAACGAGCGGCAAACAACGGAAATTTAAGTGAAGAGAACAAGAAGGACGGAAAAGAAAAGATTTACACGCGCAAGTTTCGTTTTCTTATTTTCTTTTTTCTTTTTTTTTTTTTTTTTTTTTTTGTTTTCTTTCGACCGCTCATACGTAACTCGATGACCGATTCTCGACGAAAATTGAATGAAAAAACTGGACAAGAGGTATCAAAGCTTCGTTTGGAATCTTTTTAAAAAGGTACTCGCGCCGCGAGTATGTTCTCAATAGAGAGAATGAGAGAGACAGAGAGAGAGTGTTTTGTTGCAAAAATAGCCCGAACGGTCGATCGATTCAGGTACATGAAGCGTTTGAGGAAATCAGGCATAGCTAAGTATTTACCATAGTGAACACATTGTGCATATCAATGGGAATTAAAAAGTTCTATACATGTGCCGTAAAAAGGAAACTCATTTCGTTGCATATTAGTGATGAGAGAAATAATTGCCGACCAAAACGTATATTAGTACAAGTTTTATCCGCTCAGCAACAAAACGGATTCGTGTTAAATATAACGTAAGTCAACGCAAACGTACAATATATCGGCAGAAGGTGTACACTCAAGTTTTGTATTTATACGATATCATGTATATACGTTTATATATATATAAATAGATATAGTATATACTACGTAGCCTACACATTCTCCTGGGACACGCGTACACTTATTCAGGACGAATAAATAAATATATATATATATATATATCGCGATTGTATTCTAAATAATATCACGAGTCTTATCAATGGGATGATCATTTTGCGCGGATTATTATGATTTTTGATAATTAATATTTTTAAATATTTGCTGAAAAATACATTATTTTTTAATTATCGTGTATAACGATGACGCAGAGCAAAAGAAGCTGACATAAGCCGCAAAGAAAAATTGCAAGCCTCGCCCACGAAAAAGTGGGAGTGTTCCAGGAAAACGATGCTGTTTTATACTGCTAAAGAGAGATATGTAAGATATCAGCGATTTTTATAGGGATACTCACGTCTAGGGGCTTCTTTAATACGATCCAACCAGATTCTGGTTGGATCTCAAAGTACTCCAGATTTTGCTCGTTGTTGGGTGAGCTGAGCGAGTATACGATCGCGCCATTGTTGTCAGCATCCTCGTCGGATGCCGACACTCTCAATATATTTGTTCCAATGCTCGCATCCTGTTTTACGTTTTCCACATATCTCTGCGAAATGAAAAGCAAAGTTCATTCTTCTCAGAGTCTGACTCATTGATTTTACATTTAAATGTTTCACGAGATATTTATATCCGAATATAAAATTACATAATCAAAATAAAAAAATATATATATATATATATATATATATATATGTTTTCCGTATTTCAGGATTACAATTTGATGAAAAATCACACATCCGCCAAAATCTTATTGTTTATTTAATTACTAGTTTTATTTTAGTAGGATTTTTTATAGAAAACTTGAGATTTCCTAAATTTATTAAAATAAAATATGATAAAGTATTAATATAAATAATCATAAATTCAAACTTAAAGTAAAATTACAATTAAAATTAAAAATTAAAATATATGTATATTTTCGTGCTTTAGAATTGCAATTCAATGAAAAATTATCTGTCAAAATCATATGGTGTATTTAATTCCCAATTTTATATTATTTTAATAGAATCTTTAAAAAAAAACCTGATATTTCCTAAATTTATTAGAAATAATAAAATACGATAAAATGGTAATTCAAATTTTTCCCATCGTTTAAAATTCAAACTCGTAGCCGGGAGATTAAGCTCTCAAAGTTTGACGCAAATACTTGGCGAAACACGCTACATATGTTCTAATATACATACAAGGATTTTAAAATCTAGAGACTGAACCATGTCCATAATTTATGAGATGCACTTTAGATACGATATCACGCTGCAGACTTTACAAATTATGGACTTGTTCCACTTGTTTTGCCGCGCAAACTCCTATATATACATAGTGTATGCATATATATTAAATCGATAAACGACAATGTATGTATCTTGCTCGAGTGAGCGGCGAAACTAGCCCAAAGTTACATCGCTAGTGGTCTCCCGAGTTACGTGCACCGAGGCGTAAACGCACACGGCTGGTGGTTCCGCCACGATCATACTTCCGGACATCTGCTCGCGCATTTTCACCCCGCATAAGGTTCTTTCCTAAAAGTTTGCCTTCGAGTGTACGCACCTGTCGATCGAACAACGGCGGGTTGTCATTGACGTCTGTTATTTCGACGGTAAACGAGCAAACACCTTCTAACGACGGTTCACCCTGATCTGTTGCCTTAACAGTGACAGATACAAATTTCCCGTCGTCGCCTTCACGATCGAAAACCTGAAAGTATAATTGTATTATTTATTATGAATTAGATGAGAGATTGTCTTGAATAAAAATTGCAATAAAAATTTTGTCTCAAATATATGAAGCAGTAACATTATATGTATATATAATTAAAGCAACGAAACTAATTCAAGCTTATCACGAATATTATTTCAATTCCAAAATTTTATATATACGTTTAATAATAAATAAAATGTGCACATTAATTTTCATTGATTAAAGTAGCGAAGTAGATATAAAAAAGCGAGAACTGGTGGAAAAATGTAAAAGCTGACGAAATGAACATATGGGGCTGATATCTTATTGTTAGAAATCTTTATGGATTCGCGACACGAGCGATAATTAAAGTGTTAAATACCTTGCGTGTTTATCGCTCGGTCTATACGATATGTACAAAAGATGGCGAAGTATGGTAGAAATGAAAGCTAGTGATTGTTAGATACTTGTTAATGTATTCAAAGAATATTAAACACTCTCCATTATATATGAGTTTGCATTTGTATTAAAGCCACTCTTTTAAAGCCGATGCATTTTGATGATAAAAACACAATATTTATTCTTTATTAGAAGCTTTGAACGAAAGATATAAAGTATAAAATATAAAATTATAAAAATATAAAAATATATTTAAAATAAACTTTTGTCCATATATTTGTCAAACGAAAATATAAAAATTTATTCTCTCTCTCTCTCTCTCTCTCTCTCTCTTTCTATTTCTCTTTCTCAAAATCATGAATAAAATATGAAATATTGAATATCTGAAAGGGATCATTAAGTAGGTGTACCTTGTTGGTCAAGACTTGACCAGTCTCTTCGTCAACGGTGAACTTGGTGCCCTTTTGATTGGGCTGCTGAACGATCGAGTACTTGACTTGCCCGTTGACACCCTTATCCTCGTCGGTAGCCTGTACCTTGATGACAGTGCTGCCGTTCGGCGCGCCTTCTTCCACTTTTGGATAATACATCCCGCAATCTTTGAACACGGGTTTGTTGTCGTTCACGTCGGTTATAAAGACCACGACGACGGCGGTGCTGGTGTGGATAGTCTGATCGCCGTTCGGACAACAGGCGCCGTCGTCCAAGGCGGTGACGTTTAGCTCGTACTTGTCGCGATCCAGAGAGATCTCCTTGCCGTGAAGACGAATCACGCCCGTAATCTCTTCGATCACGAACTGCCCCGACGTGGTGTTGCCGCCGACGAATCGGAATCGCACGTTATCGCCGTCCTTATCGGACGCCACGACGGTAGTCACCAGGGTGTTCGGTCCGGCGTTCTCGTCGACGTTAGGCGTGTAAACTTGCTGGGAGAATTTCGGTTCCTCGTCGTTTTTATTCTTCGTGTATATCCGCACTGTCGCTGTGCCGGTTTTCGACGGTTCTCCTACAAAAATAGACTCTGTCAGTCATGTATTAAGTATATTTATGAAATATTTTAATCATATTATACGCGACGATATAATTTAAAGATTAACGATAGCGTGATAAATCGTGTCTGTTGCAATGACAGTATCGATTTAAATATTATGAGAATCGCGCTGTATTAATTTAAATTATTGAATGCGGGATGCGTGTGATAGGAATGCATTACGCGACGTCTACCACAACGTCAAATCACGCACGAACGAGCAATAAATAAAAGTGCACCCGTTATACCCGTGTCGATTCGACCGCTTTATTTCCAATTAAGCCGCTACTTATTTGAAAATCACCCCGTGTTCGCGTCGTATATATGCAAATAACGTATATTTGCGTCTACGCAAATGCGAGCTTGATATCGCGCGACGCAAGATAGGGATTTGGAGCTCGTTTGAAAACCAAATCCGTGAGATTTAGCTGTTCGGAGCTTAGCTGATCCTTCGCTTGCTTACAGAACGTATAAAAGGACGTTTCCCTTCGCGCTTTTTACGTGATCAAAAATCTACGGGTAACATGGACTTTGACATTTTTTTTAGCAAAGTAGATATCAAAAAATGTTAGCGACCCTCCACAAAAGCTGACAATCGATAATATGATAAAACAAACAAATTATAAATTGAATTTGATTGATAGAACACGTTCGAGATGGCTTGATTTATACGGGAAAAATATAGCTGCATATATATTTTTATTAATTCAAGTCACGTTTTGCATCAAAGTGCGAGTACTTGTACCAGCGTAATTTATTATTTCTTCACGACTTACCCTTGTCCTTAGCGGTAACGATGAATTCGTAATAAGCGTTATTGTTGTCCGCATCGAGCTGCTTATTATTAACGATAATGCCATTGGAGTCCACGCTGAAATGATCGTCGGATACTAAATATTCTATTTCCGCATTTGCCCCGGAATCAGCGTCGGTCGCCTTGACTTTCAATATATTCGTTCCCAGCGGGATATCTTCATCGACGTTGTGAGCTTGATAATCCGGCAGTTCAAACTTGGGAGCGTTATCGTTCACGTCGGACACTCGAATAGTTAGCTAAAAATTAAATTAATAATAAGAACAATAAATATGATTAATATGGATGAAATTTTCCATTGCTTGACACTTAGTTCTAAAAAAAACAAGCAAATAAGTATGAGTATTCTTTGCGGAAGGGAAGAAATGGTGTTGCTTTTGTTGCGATAATAACAAAATTGGAGAGAGACGTAAATCCACTTACCTCGACCGATGTCGAGAAACCACCAGAGTCCTCGGTAGCTGTCACTATCAGGGAATAAATGTGGGGCTGTCGCAGATCCTCAAAATCCAATTCTTTCGCAAGTTTCACGATCCCAGAAGTCGGCCCGATGTTGAAAGTACCCGCGGCCCCTAGACCTTGCGCCTTCAGCGTGTAGCGTATCTCCCGATCGGCGAACGACTTGGCTTTCACCGATATTATGCTGAAAAGTTTCGACACACGTTGACATTTGCACGAACACTCCCGCTCGAGAAATAAGCACAAGGATATAAAGTAAATAAATCTTGTTTGTATATCGTGCAAAAGTAATTCAGATTGAAATTTATGAAAAGTCAACTAAAACCCTTCGAAGATAAACAGTCTTCGAAAGTAAACTGGACTCTCGAGTCGACCAGTTACGATATTCAAACGCAAACAATCTTGAACTAACAAATAATATCGAGAGCACATAAATGGACATAGAGTTGAACGTGAAAAATTAATCATATATAAAAGCAGTAAATATTAACTCACTTAACTCCTAAAAACGATTAATTAATTTCTAAAAAAAAAAAAAAAATCATATAATTTCTTTGTGTTTATATTCGCGTTTTTACAAATGGATTGTAAAAACAATGTTAATTTTTTTATTTAAAAAATATTATATAATTTTCAATATTAGAAGCAACATATATATAATGACATATCAAAACTGATCCGATTCCAAAAATCTTGTTCAATTATTATTTATTTAAAATGACGTAAATCTCTCGAGAAAACTTTAGACTTTCCTTGAAAATTTCCTACAAAATTCGAATCTAAAAGAGTCAAATGATTATTGGAATTGACTTGCGAACTAACTCGGAGTCTTTCTTTTGGTTTTCCGGTATCTCGGCCTCGTACGCCGTCATATAGAACTGCGGTGCGCGTTTTCCACCGACGATCGATAGTCTCTCCTCAGGAGTCGACTGGAAACGCCTCTCGTCGATACGACCGTTCTGATCCTCGGCTTTCACGTAGAGGACGTACTCCATATCCAGCTGGAAGAGGTCTGTACCACGAGTACGTACTACCCCCGATCTCTCGTCGACCTCAAAGCGGCCACCAGCTGCGTGTGCGGATAGCGGATAATTAATTAATTAATTGCTTGATTAAAGCAGCCATTATCTATGTACTAGACTCGCCAATGAGAGTCTCATTAATTATACAATAGTTCACGATTATACCTTTCTGTATTTAAATTATTAAGAAATGATATAAAATGATTAAAACGCATGAAAAAATATTTTCTAATATTTTCGCGCAAATTTTTAAACATAAAAGTAAAATTACTTTTTTGTATTTATATAATATTAATAAGAAATTAGGTTGAAATAGTAGCTTATTTTACTTATACAGAATGTTTCTAAATAAGTGCGAAAAATTTTAGATGACTCTTTGTCGAAAATTAAGGGAGATTTTTTATAAACATATACTCCTATATTTCTTCCTGAGTATTCTTTTAGGGGGAGGTGAAAATTAAATTTTTATTTTTAGGAATATATTTAGGAATATATTTAGAATATTTTTAGCAATATAGAAGTATATATTTATATAAAAAAACATAATTTTCGACAAAAAATTAGTTCCTTAAAATTTCGCACTTGTTTAGAAACACGCTATATAAATCATACAAAGAGTCTTATCCAAAATCCGTGAATGGTGGAGCATTCAGGGAAATGGAATGTTAAATTTCAGCTTAACATTTGATAGCTATTATTATCCGTTAGTTTAATACATTAGTAACGCAGTGTGAAATTATAGCCATACTTTGTACTACGCAACAAAAATTCTTCATCACATCGAAACGCGAAACGCGTTGTGGGAAAAGCATTCGGCATAATAACATCATTACGATATAATCCTGTAAATTGTGAAATATGACACTGGGTCACCGTTGTAATCATCGGATGCATTTTCGACGAGGTCGATGTGCGATTTTGCGCCGATACGATGCATGTAAATTAATAATTAGGCCGTATGTACTATTGTTTCGCATGTTCCTACATGGCGCTCATATGTTAAACCCATCATACATATTTCCCTTATAATGTAATTAATGAAACAATCTATTGTTCGATTGATACAACATTTTCCCATATAATAAAAAAAATCTAAATTCTTTGATGTTTTATCTAAACAAAGAGAGGATAAGACAATTAGTCTTTTTATGAAGTCTTTTAATTCTTTATGAAATTTTTAAATATTGTGCAATTTTGCACAATAATCTTTATCATAGAAAAATATTGATGTAAAGGTAATTAATACAATCATTTTTCGAGGTATATAATTTTTCATTTTCTTTTGAAGAAAAAAATTATTCTGAAATTTGTTTGAACAAAGCTGTTCTGATTAATTAGATTGGAGTGTTATGAAAAATTGGCTTTATAAAAATTTTCAAATAATATAATAATATACTTCTATAATACAAACAGCATTAAATTATAAAATATAATCGTACAATAGTTTTATTTTGACAGACGTGAATATGAAAACAGAATACAAGAGAAACTTCCTTACAAAAGTGATTTTAATTTCATATCTGTTCATTAAACTATTGCCCAGAAAAAAATCAATTATTTGTTATGACAGAAATGAATTGAATTTTGTAACGAGGAGATATCGAGAAAATTATTTCTTTGATCGAGCTTTCCAATGCAATATTAATCAAAAATAATTTGTGGAAATATTTTGCTGAAACGGATTATAAAAATCATATAAAATTATAATTATAAAATAAATTATAATTATAAAATAAAATTATGAGGTTATTAAATATCCTGCGCGTGTTTATTTCGCTCTTTTAATATTGACAGATTAATCTCTCGCTTATTATTACATATCATCAGCGTGGAGAAAGAATGCGCGTGAGCGTTAATGATTGAGATATCGAATTTTACTCGTGATATTACGTACTTCGATCTCGCACGATGAAGTAATGGATGTTATGATCGGTGTCGGGATCCCTGGCTTGAAGGGTAAACACGTGAGTGTTCGGCGGTGCGTTCAACTGGACGACCGTTTGCATCGGTAGAGGCCGATTAATGAAATACGGAGGCTCGTCATTGACATCCTTCATGTTGATGATGACGCGCTGATTGTCGGTATCTATAACGTCACATCGATTACCGCATATATACACTACTTTAATGTTAATTTTTAATCTAACATTCTAAAAAATACTAGAAGATTTCGAAGCGAATTCAATTCGATATTATTTAATCGATAAAAGTAAATTATATATATATATTTTTTATTTATTATATTCTTTTTAAGAGACAATAATTTGAATTAGATTTTATATAATAAAATATATTATTCAAAGAAATTTAATTACATTGAATTAGTGACAAACACTTAACATATTTCTTCATGCTAATTAATTTTTTAATGATATTTATATCTTTTAGTGTTTCCTTATACAAATATATGCATTTTTAATTTCATTCACAAATAGCGTTCAGCGCCGATAAACAGTAATTTCTTTTTTTTTTTTTTTTCTAAAATTTTACTAGAAGCGTGTAATCAAGAAAATGTGTTTTTACAGAATATCGAATATTAAAATGCAATATGAAAGCAGTATGAGCAATATGTATCAATATTCAACATTATATGTTTTTTATTGAAGGAAGCGATAAGGATTGTTACTTACATTGGAATCCTTTGGAAGCCGATGATGCGAGAAAAGAAAAGAGAGTTATAATTATTATTAGTTCTATATTTATGCGTGGAAGGAAGAAATTATTGATATATACGGCAATAAATATTTTGTTTAATAAATTTCAATATGTTATTTCATAACATACTTTATAAAAAAAAAAAAAAAAATGCGGACGATCATATATTATAATTATATAAATTATTGTGCTTCTTAAGAATATTTAAAATTTATGCAAAAACATATCTGGATGTTAAAAACAGATGAAAGATATATTGCACAATTTAAAATATTTTTTGCCATATATATTTATAATCTACTTTGATTTGCTGCCAATGTTCTTATCCACCTGTATTTAAGACAGAAATACCACAATAATAAATGGAGCCTCAAGGATAGAATATGAATTAGAGAAAAGCATGAATGTGTGAGAACAGGTGAAATGTGCCAGTTGAAAGACTACTTCAGGCAATAGTTTATTTAAATAAAAAATTATACCATCGTAAAATGGGCATGGCACGCCGGGTGGATATCGCGCGCATGGCTCTTGACACGTGGAACACCAGCAAAAGTAAGAATTAATTAAACAATATAAAAAATATATTATATACCCGAATACCGTTTATTATATCAAAAGTACAAACTAAAGTGAAATTAAAATAATAATTTTTTAAATATATATATATATGTATAAAGTAAATTTAATTAAATACTTACAA
The DNA here is from genome assembly GCA_038406275.1 of Cataglyphis albicans. Lineage (NCBI taxonomy): Eukaryota > Metazoa > Arthropoda > Insecta > Hymenoptera > Formicidae > Cataglyphis > Cataglyphis albicans. The sequence goes on along the minus strand of JBCAUJ010000005.1, from coordinate 2,899,659 downwards.
AAAAAAATTGACAGCAAATTGGCCAAAGGATTTATAGGTATAAAATGTATAGAAAATTTTTGTGATATTACCTGTACCTGTGTTTGTGATAGTAACCCAGAAATCAATAGTCTTCTCTGGACCCAGCTCCTCGTAGTCCCACTTTTGCTTGACCATGACAGAACCGTTGGCGCCTACGGTGACCCACTTATTCTCGTCTCTTATCTTATAAGTCTCTTTCTCATTCTCCTTCTCAAGATAAAACGCGATTTTGCCCTCGATATTGCCGTCCGCCTCCGTAAAATCGACCTTCTTCGTCGGTCGCACCGCTCGGGTGACCCTTCTCTTTTGTATCCGGTGCGCCTCTGGCTGTACGTCCGGCTTTGTGGTGCGGAATTTCACCATGACAGGGACCGGTTTCTCGGCGCTCCTACTCGGTGTTCGTAGATCATGCGCCTCGACCAGTAGATCGCACACGGTGTCCTGATCCGGATTGACTTCCGGCTCACCGGCCAGCAGCAGCTCGCCTGTTTGCGGCACAACGATTACTAGACTGCTAGGAGTGATTTGTTTATACGCGACCTTGTCCCCGTCAGCGTCTTTGGCCGTGACCTTGCCGATAGTGGAGAACCTCTTCCAGCTGCCGGGCAGCGAGGACACGTTACCCTTGATATCAGTCGGCCTGATATCGAACAAGTAGCTTTCGTAATCGAAGATTGGGCTGTTGTCGTTCTCATCGAGCACGTGGACGATACCTCTGATCTTCGACGTGCTGAGAAAGTTACCGTCCGACGCGTGTATGACGACGGTGTAGAGACTACGTACTTCACGATCCAATGGTTTCGCCGTCACTATCCGCACGCCCTGCATCTGGCTCTTCAGGGTGAGATTGAAGCCGGTCTCGTTGGACTCGTTCTCGCGAAGGGCGAACGGACGCTCCCCGTTATCGTCCGGTAGAATCTTGTAATGAACCGGGAAGTTACCGCGCGCCCGCAGAACCGGAAATCCGTCTATTCGCGTGCCGGCCGGCGAATTCTCCGCTACTTCACCCTCGCCGAGGTAATCGTGCGAGAAGGTCAGCATATTCCGACGATTGATGACGTAAAGGTGGAGGTCATGGGTCTGCGTGCCGTTAGCCAATTCCTCCAAGACGATCAGGTTGACCGGACGGTCCACCAGCGGCGTTAGATCCGACGTTGTCATCACCAGGCCGTTGCATAGTACGGTGAAGTACTTGGAGAAGCCGGTCTCCAGGAGACGAAAGTTGGACGGGCGACTCGCGTCGCCCCGGAATTGCGTCACCTCGTAACCGGGATAAACGTCGTGCGGCAACACGGCCACCTTGGCGTAGGTGACAGAAGTGGCTGCCAGTAGGAAGACGATGACTCGTACGCGCCACATCTTGCTTGATTTGTCCCGTTCTCTCTTGTTCTCTCTCTCTCTCTCTCCCTCTCTCTTTCTCTCTTAGAATTCCAGTACCTTTACTAGAGCATCAGTGTTGACGCCAACTAAAAATAGATAACAGAGAAAATTGTCAGTTAAAAAAGTGACAGATAATAGATTAACATGAAGATTATATTTGCTTTTGGTTTAATGAACGAAGTTTTAATGAATAAAGAGGGGAAGAGTGGATCGAGGTAGAAAGTTAGCGTAAAAACTGGTGTTAGAGTATTATCTAATGGAAAATGTTTTTAAATTTTTTTTTGCTATTAAAAACCGATTATAATTTTTTTCCTTAAAGTAAATAGTTATAGATATACATTATATTAAAAATCAATTTAAATTTGCGCACTTAATTTATATTAATGCCAATCTTGCAATATAAAACCTTATTATAGTAAAAGGAACGTATTCATTTATTTTTCCACAAAATCGAATATCTTGATTATTATTCATTAAATGAATTATAATCCCAGCACACATAAATAATAATGATTTAAAAATTGCATGAGTTAAAAGATGAAAAAAAGCTAAAAAATTTAATCCCAATCTTAAAATCATTATTATTAATCCCAATTGCCTTAATGTAGATAAAGCAATAATTTTTTTTAAATCATTTTCAAAATTTGCTATTAAACCAGATATAAATATAGTTAAAATTGATAAATAAAGCAAAATTTTATCTATTATCCTTCTAATTAATACTTTATTAAATCGAATCAATAAATAAACCCCAGCAGTAACTAGTGTGGAAGAGTGAACTAATGCTGAGACTGGTGTAGGGGCCGCTATTGCTAAAGGCAATCACACTGAAAAAGGAATTTGAGCTCTTTTAGTAACTCCCGCTAATAAAATTATTATTAAAACTAACTTTATTGACCTATCTATATAATAAATTCTCCATCTTCCGTATATAAATATTAATCTAATAGATATTAATAAACCAATGTCTCCAATTCGATTACATAGAACTGTAACTATTCCTGAATTATATGAAATATAATTATGATAAAAAATTACTAAACAATATGACGTTAATCCTAAACCATCTCATCCAAATAAAATTCTAATCAAATTTGGCCTAATAATTATTAAAATTATAGAAAAAATAAATAAAACTACAATAATTATAAAACGATTAATAAATTTTTCATCTTCTATATAAATTATTCTATACAATATAATTATTGACGAAA
>JBCAUJ010000005.1:2755314-2891485 GCA_038406275.1 Cataglyphis albicans | reverse complement strand
TCTCTCTCTCTCTCTCTCTCTCTCTCTCTCTCTCTCTCTCTCTCTCTCTCTCTCTCTCTCTCTCTCTCTCTGTGTCTTTTTAATGCCATCTCATTTCTCTAATTTTGTTTTGCGTATAAAGATAAGATAGTGTGCGAAATGAAGAGGAGAACTTCGCTCTATCGTAATGCTGGAACTGTCCTCATTGCATCTTGACACGTGCATGCTACACGAATAGTAATAGCGCATACATAATATTGCAGAAGAGAAATGCCTAAAATTATATTCCACAAAACACGTAATGTGTTTGACACACACAACGCTGGAATTTTAGTTACCAACTCAATTTATATAAGCAAATAATGTTTCTGATTTCTCATGACGTTTTTTCAACTTCCTAGAAAAGAGAAATTCGTTTCAACTTGTTGGAAATGTTTGTCAGTTTGAAAATTAAGGAAAAATTATAAAGCGTTTATAATTTTATTTACTCGTAATAACGCGATTGTTCAATATTTGATACGTGCCAATTAAATTATTTACTTGAATTATAGAAAGCTGTGGAATTTTCTCAATTTTTAGGCTCAATTTTATGTTTGTTTTGGGGAAAACAATTTTTTATCGCAAACATTTGACATTCTGTCAATATTGTCATTCGGAATAATCGTATTGTTTCAACATCTTTCGGATTTCCGGATGCAAAAGTAAAAAGAAAATCCAAGAAATAAACAACTCTTACTGTTGTCTCTAGAATTTCCAAGTTTAAGTTCTAGTTTTTCTTTCGCCAAATTCTCGAGAGTGCATTCACGGGACAAGACATTCGAGGAGCAAAGTTGCAAATAAAATACGATAATTGCCGAAACCGTTTCCTTCGCGCGGCGGTTCATTGTAATTTCTAAACGCGCATTATAATAGATGAACTTCAGAAGGAACTTCATCGACCTTTACATAAAACCGCTTCGAATGGAATCTGCGTGAAATCGCGTGGATGCGCGTACTGCCAGTCGGGAATAAATCTTGCCAGCCTAATAGGCTTATGTCACGGTTTAAACTCGTGTTCTTCAGATCAGTTTTATTTCCCACTTGGTGAAGGAGAAAGGAAAATCGCTGCTCTTCAGTAGATCCTATAGCGATTTTATTCACGTCATGAAAAAAAAAAGAAAAATTTCAGCTATCCCGTAAAAAATTGAATTCTAATTAAACACAAATTTCGAGATATATTATTTTTTTTATTTTTTATAGCATAAATTTCCGGGGATTATATATAAAATTTGCAAAAAAAAAAAAAAAATGTCAATATTTATCTTACATAGATTCGCTTTATTTAATCATTACAATGTAAAATTTAAATTTATATAAGATTGAAGAATATGAGAGTCAAAATTACGGTGTCGATAAATATCTTTTATTCGTACCAGTAACAGCTAATATCGTTCATATAATCGACATAAACTGCGAGTTGCTCCGATCGCTTTGTGTGAAGGACGCCTCAAACGTACTTTATTCGTTCTTCATCGTAATTCCAAAGGCTCAGTATAGTAATCTTATCAGCGGATTCAGGTACGATCTTTACAACAACGGAAGAAAGGGCTTTTAAATGCGCCCAAGGGCATATTGCCACAAACCCTCTCGTAGCTTAAAGCCCTCGCTTTGTACATTACGGAGTGTTCATTATGCCTGCGATTTCCACGAAGGAATACAAGGCATGCTTTATCTGTTGTAGATTCTCAAACGCGATCGCTATTGAGGCGAAGAATTCGCGCGGGAAGCGATTTTCTCCACCTGTCACTAAGCGTTTATATTCTTTTTTGATTATGGAACAAGCAAGCCTAGTTAGCTCCTGTGACGCGAAATTGATTTATTTTTATACACGCCTTCGCGCAGAATAATAGAATAATTCATGCATATTAATTATTTTAACACGATGACTTTTTTTTATATATTATAAGAATATAGAAAACAAATTTTTTATTAAAAAATATATTGATATTGAAATATACTGATATTAAATAAATAAATTGATATTAAATATTTAAATAGAGTAATTTGTCAAATTTATTAATTTTTCTGGATAGATGTGAAAATATTAATATTTATAAAATCTTGTTGGAGGATCTCACTATTTGTTGACGTTGATTCGAGCGAACGTGATGTATGAAATAGTTAACGGATGCTTTCTGATTTTCTATGCATACAAATTGGCTCGTTAGAGGTACATAGCATGCACTCACGTGCAATCGGATCAAGTACTCATGATTACGCGGAAGTATAGAGCAGTTGCATTTGCGATAGACGCTGATTCAACACGATGTTGCGTAATTTTATATAAATAATATTAATATAAGGTTTTTTAAAATGATATTGTTATAAAATATATTGTTTTTATGTTGCGGAATAAAATAAATATAAAGATGAATTTTCCGTGTAGAGAAAAAAATAACGTATTATAATTTTTATAATGAATTCTTATATGAATTATATATATATATATTATATTATATTAAGAAAAAAATAGCTCCCGTTATTTTCACTAGCCAATATGCTGAATGATAATTATTAAAAATATTCTTTATCCGGTTTTACATTCTCTTGCAGAAAGCAAAACTATTAATTTCTACGATAAAATTAAAATAACTCTTATTCAATACAAAATATATAATTATAAAAATAATATTTGATATATAGCATTTAACAATATTGAAATTTATGTATTACATGTTAATTTGAAATATCAAAAATCAGAAATATATGAATGATAGAGGAAATTTTATCAAATTTATTAAAAGGATTAAAAAAGAAGTAACAGAAATAATTAATGAACAAAAATTAATCTAATATAATAAATAATATATCCGATAATTTAAAATAATGTATATGCACAGTAAAGAGCATTGATGATTAAAATATGACTATTTAAATCACACTGTGTTGATTTTATTTGGTTATTTAATTATTTTATTCAAAATTTACTTATTTTGATGGAGCCACGCACGTGTACATGGGCTTTCACGTTCATTCCGTATAATGTTACACGCAATTGAAAGGCAACTCTATGTTGACGTTGTCGGAAAAAAATATACGCTAATTGCTAGGAACACGAATTTTAATCGGACATCACTATTTGGTTCAATGTACGAGTACGGATTGCGGGACAAACGCGAATGTCGTTTGGGTGAATGTTGTATCGAAACAACGTGACCGTTTCACCGAACAAGTTGTGCGATTCGACGAAAAGTCGAGGTTAAAATTACTTGACCAACCATTGCCCCCGTGTATTCAATAAAATATCAGAAATTTTTAAAAATTCAGCGACTTTTTCATTCAATTATATAATTATATTATTTCTTAATGAATGAATCAGTGTTAATAAGTCACTGGCGTGAAATTAAATTTTATTCATAGACAAGTGTTTATACGACCAGTCTGGCAATTTATTGTTTAATTATCATATCACGTTTCGACCATATGGTTTTGGTCCTTATTAAGTGAAACTAAAATAACAATATTACAAATAATGATAGACACATTACAATGAAATAAATAAAATTATGTATATACGTTATAATTAAAAAGAGAAAAATCGAAATGTCAAATTGACATTGTGTCAACCACTATGTTTGGAATATTGAGAATGACTAAATCTTTATTAATTTGTCGTATATGTTATTTAAATTCTCTGTTTTCTTTTTGGGAGTTAATAGTGTTGTCAAATTTTTTAATAAAAAATTTTAAATTTTATTGCAAAATTCTTTGTCATTCATTATGAATGTAGTGTGCTAGATTTAATATATATCGAGTTCTTTCTCTTTCTCTTTTCCGATTTAAAATTTTCACAAAAAGTTTGAAGAAAGTGAACATAAATGTTTGCACTTCTCTTTTCGAATGAAAACTTTTTTTAACATTGCAATAATACGGTTAATTAACAGTATCATGAAAGATAAATTAGATGTATAATATGCAATTTTAATTAAAAAGCTTGAGAGAAAACTGATTAAAGACTAAATTAATCATTCATTCACAGCTTTTAGATAAAATATGTTTTCAAACATGTAAGTTATTTAACGTATTTTAATTGCCTGTATAAAAAATGTATTTAAACTTCTTTCAAATTTTTTCCTTATATTCCTATTTAATACTAGATTATTTTTTCTATTTAATACTAGAATACAAGTAATTAAAATTAATTAATTTTTTTTGTGCGTACAAATAAAGAGGGAGAGAAATATGTATAACGAACGTAGAGAAACTGTATTTAGCGCTTGTCGAAAAACAGGATAAGCTTCTTTGCGCGAAAAAATTTGGCAGAAAAAATTCGGAGAAGCAAACTGTCAACATTTCAATCCACGTGTACGTCACCAATGACAAACCAATATTTGAGTACGCCTCTATGTCACGGGGCGCGAACGCGGATCAAATATTATCTACTGCGACAAAAATTCGTGGACGCGATATACTCGACGCGGTGAAAATGCATGTCGGAAAAGCGAGATAACGCGGATCGCATTCGGGGGAAATCGTTACGCTTATGAAATGAGGCGTTTGGCGGGCGCCGGGGTTCGGTGAACGCAGTCTGAATCGACAAGCCGTCAGGCAGAGAGAAGTTAACGTCGGTATCAATTTTAAAATAAACCGGGCCGGTTGTAGGGCAAAACGTTGCCGCAGAAAAAGCCAACGTGTGACTGACGGCGGTGTATTTACTCCGGTGCGACGCCGCGACGATTTTAATCAACCAATCAGCGGGTCAAGAACCCGTGGATTAAAAGCTCCGATATATTGATAGCATCGATTTTCTTCGCGTGACACATGGCTTTGTAAAGTAATATCGGTTAGTTTTCAACAAATATCGGAAATTTATTTTGAAAGTCGCGACAATGCATTTCTTTTCTACTGTTCGTTATTATTTGCATATAAAGTATTGACTTTGTCTAATGAATTTGGAGAAATTAACGTTGTAATTATCATCTAGCTGAAATAAATTTGCATATAAAATTATCATTAACAAAATATACATAAAGATTTTCTTTACATAATTATTATTTTATATTGATTGTAATATTCAGAGAGCGTAAATATATATAGCTTTACTGAATTTTTGGCTTATGTGAGGTTCTCTAAACATTTCATTTATAACATCTAATGAAAATAGACACGATAAAGATTACAGCGCGAAAGATTACAATTATAACGTGTCGAAATTTTCGACGACACAGAAAAAATTAATTTCAATCTTAACTGAATTTTCAGTCTCCAACATCTCCAACATTTCTTTTCTTAAATTATCTTCTTAAAGAGGCGCTCATTTTCTTGGGTAACAAGTGTGTAATAGCTCTCCTCGCACGACCAAGAAGCATAACGTAGATCGAAGTAAAATGTACAGCAGGATATATACATATATACGTACTTTCGTGGCGAGGAAAATTGATATGCCGTGCGTGTCGTTTAACAAACACTTAGCACGTGCACGTGGAAAGGGTGATTTGAGGCGGGAAAGAGTTGTTTGCGGGGAAGTAGCCTTATTAGAAGAAGCGAATCGCCCTTTTATTAAAGGTCGCTCGGGCGTGCGATATTTCCTATCGCACCCTGTGATCCTCCTCGAGGATTAGAGGGACCGTTTAATCTTTTCATCTGCTGTCCGTGCAAGTTTAGCGGAGACTCACTTATCGTTCTGAAAGTTTACTTTTTCTCTCTCTCTCTCTCGTCGTATATCCTTTTAAATTGGATATCCGTATAAAATATTATCCAGTTAAAGAAATTTGCTGACGCTTCATATTTTTCTGTTCTAAAAAGAAATATTGCTATGTAATATTTCAATATTTTTATGAAAAAAATTTATAACTTTTTTTTTTTTTAGATTCTGCGAACCTATGTTTCAATCGGAGAATATTCAGATTGATTTTTGATAAAAATATAAAATACTAAAAGAGTATTGCTAATAATTTTTAACGGCAATATTTTAAATTAATACAGTCACGACTTCATGAAACGTTTCAGGAACACGCTCATAAAAATTTTCTATTCAACTTGTCCGCTACGGTATAGCTTTCCCTATGGAAAAACCATATTACGTGATAAAATTTAAAATATTTCGAGCAAGCTGCGGGTCTCTCTCTCTCTCTCTCTCTCTCTCATCCGGGCATATATACTTTGCCAGAGACGAGCGAAGTTTCAGGCTACGGCCACGCTCTCGTGTCAGCGATTAGCGATGAACGTGAAGAGATCCATTGAGCCAATTAAGAGGACGGGGAGAGCACATGCTAACGAGCTGCGTAATGCTTTCTGAGAAAGTGACGCGGCCGTCTGGACAACGACGGAATGTCCGTTGTAACGAACAAAGGAGGGACGTGGCGAGAGAGAGAGAAAGAGAGGGAGAGAAAAGAAACGAGAAAAAGATCGATGACGTGAGAGGGAGGGATGAAGCTTGCGTACTGTAATCGTGAACGGGGTTAATGAGGGGTTACGAGCGCATCGACACAAGTCGCCGCGATCGACGAAGAACAGGGAGAATTAACCGCGCCGTCAAAGAGACTCCATCGATTCTTTTTTTTTTTTTTTTTTTTTTTTTTCATCCCCGGTAGAGCCGATAATTTGCTGTGTAAACTCGAAAATCGGAATATCATCTCCTGCTGTTATTCCCCCGTGACCTTTCTCTCGTTTCGCGAAATTCGATCCGGTAAGCTTGCTTTTTGTTTGACGTTTTAAGTGCCAATGGATTAATTAAAAGCTGATTGACAGCGATTTAATAGCGGTTGTATAATAATGCATTGAGATGTGTTATATATAATTTTATATTCGTTTATATTTTTTTTATCTCTTTCCAGAAATTATCTAAAATTATGAAACTGATCATTGTTATTAACGCGTTCTTTAGGCGCGTGTCAGTTTTAACTATATCTCCTATAACAAGTATCATTTTTAATTAATATATATTTTCTGTTGCCCATAATATGTTCTTTATTCTCAAGTTGTTTATTCTGTAAATTTTTTTAGTGCAGTTATTTCATAAAACAAATTTAAAAACAATTTAGTCGCTCGAGTCATCATCTGACTGTAATTAGTTGCAACGCAAGTGTACCGCGGCACATGCAACTCTCGTCGTAATTGCTTCTGGAGAAAAAGCACTTGTTGGACAAGTCGTTAATTATCACAGAATATTTTGAGTGATAAAAATAAAATAACGATGGGATTCTATGAATAGCGCGCGCATTCATATACAAAATATATCGAATTTAACAAAATGATATAATCTTTGTACAGATCCTAAATTAATTACGTCACAATATCAAAAATTTTTTTCGATTATTTAAATTTCAAGAATATGAACGGACAATTAAGAATTTTAATTTACGGTTTTTATGTATGTAAAAAAAAAACACTATTACTATTTAATATTATAAGCTTTAGTAAAAAAAATAAAAATAAAATAAAGTAAAAATTAAATTAAATTAAAATAAAAAAAAAGAAAGAAGTAGCATTTCAGGAAACTTTTGCAATAATAAATCTCTCATCTCCAAATTTGTCACAAAATATCCCACGGATGTTTGATGTAATCAAATCCTCACGATGAAATCCCGTGGATTTTGTTTTACATTCTTTACGGTCCAAGATGGATGTGATCTCTGGATAGAGATCCTAAGCGCAAGAAAAATCGCCGGGATTAATCCGGCACTGTTTCCTATGGTCGGTAGACAGATATATTTATCTCGAAAATTTCCAGACGATTGTGGCTCTAACGTCGTGGGCGAGATACCAGCATAGGATTCCCACTGAAATATCATAACGAGGATCCGCTTGTTCTTAAGCGAGTCGGAGACCATTAGTTTCTACCAACTCCACGTAGCACGTCTCACGATCACTTCGGGGTAGTTTGCCGGTAACCTTAATGAACTTGGAGAGCAAGTCTCACCGACGATCAGCAGCAATGGACAGAGTATCTCAAGTTATTCCCGCACCCTTTTATACACTTCTTGAAGCACAGAATAATATTTTGACGAGAGATTTGAATTTCAACAAAATTAAATCCTGCTATCTTTCAGTGTCGTATTTCTTTCTCATAAAATACCATGAGTTCTAATATAATTTAAAAAAGAGGCTAAATAAATATATAATAATGTATTTTATTTATGCAAGTCTACTTCAAATTTAAATAAAGATTAAAGTTTTATACATATTTATTATTTACAGAATGATATTTTCGATTCATTTGTCAATATCTTAATATTTTAATGAAAATAGACAGATACTTTTTAAATTTTTATTTAACAATATGAAAGAAAAATAAATATTTCGAGGCATTCTAACAATATAATATAGTTAACAATATAGTTTCTCTTTTCCTCTCCTAATGTGAGTATCGATATCCTGCCTTAAAGCGCACTCAATTAATTCGGGAGTACGTAATAACCCGCGATCGATCGAGAATGCGTAGATTCTTTGGATAATCTGCACTCGAGAGAGTGTGGCACGCGGCCGATTTTCCATCGTCGACAGATTTTATCGTGACGAAAGCCAAATCCTGATAGTGTCGGATGAGGGGAAACTTGATGGCGGTAAAATGGAAGCGAAGGGGATCGTGGAAGAGAATTGAGGAATGCGGGTATATAAGATTTTTCGGCTACATGTGAAAGTGTATTACTGTGTATGTGAAGCAGCGCAGGAAATTCGGTGAGCATTTCCTGCACTCGTGAATTGAATCCTTGCTAAAGCAGACTATCTAAAGATAGGTGTCGAGAAATTCTGCTGACGTAGCTGTCGAGAAATTTTTCGGCGAGCTTTGTTGTAAAAAATCTTTCTGTTATTCAAGTTAGCTGGCATCAATTATTCAGCTTTATTTTATTTATATAGAGTAAAAATTAAATGTTATGTATTGATGTTGTTCGTGATTAATTAAAATAAAATGATTCATTAAATTTTTATTCGAGTGAAACATTCATTTTTCGATTCTATCATTTTTTAAATAGACTCGATTGATGTTCACTCTTTAATTTGTGAGATCGATAATGCTATCTCTAAATATATAAAACGTTCGAAAGGACTTTATGTTCAACGTAAAACGTAGTCTGTCACCTGTGAGATGTTTCCGTTCAATTCTCTTTGGTATCTCGTATATCCCATTTACGGTTAGTGCCTTCATCGTAACTCAGAAGTTACACCTCGTGTAACTTCTTCCGGCACCCGGCCAAACTTTATAGCGATTTATGTGCGGCGTGTAGCCATGTGTCTCTCTCTCTCTCTCTCGCTGTCAACCGCATGACTATGTAAACTTTAAAAACGCCATGTTTAATATAATTTTACATACGCCTGAATTTAAATTATATTATTCACTCGTATCATATAATAATCTTGTGCGACTGTCAAATGGACAGTAATCACTTTCAGTTGCTCGGGCAAAATCAAAACTTACAGTTCACCCCGTACATACTTTTCTGACTCGACGCAGAGCCAGTCATGTAGCCAATGGTAAACGCGGCGAGTTCTCTCAGCGGATCGCCGCAGGCATTCGGTTAATTAGATTCTCCACTTTCCATTCGAGCAAACTCTCTCTCTCTCTCTCGAGCTCCACCCCGTCCCTTTCGATAATTACTTTCGACTTCCGGTCCCGAGAGAGACTGGCTGGATTAAAAACGTCGGGCGCTGGCGGTGCCGGGGACCTTTCGAATTCACGAGAAGACGAATCATCGGAAATCGAAAAAATCCTTTTCTGCTCTTCGATCGGAGAAGGTTCCCTTCACTTTCTTCTCCTGTAATCGGCTATCGAGCGGGCCTGCGAGAGACGACGGGCGGCGTCGGGGCCGGAAGGAGGCAGGAACCACCCTCGACGCGGCGTCTGATCTTCGCACATCGATTCTCGCGGGCAAAGGCCGCCGGCGCAGTTTAGCTCGTAAAATATTTGGCTCCTGCCGTTGGAGGACGCCATTCCCCCCCCCCTCTCTCTCTCTCTCTCTCTCTCTTTATTTCTCATTCCTCGTTTTCTTTTATTCCGTTTCTCTACTAACTTTCTCTGTTTTTTTGCCTTTTTCCCTCTCTCTCTTTCTCTATTTCTTTGAGATACTCTACCCTTTAAACTATCCATCTTTTTTCCTCCCGCCTCGTTTAATATCCTTCCACTTATCCTCGTCGCACCCTCTGCCCATCTCTTTCTCTTCCGTCCCTTTTTAGCGTCTTTGACCTTCCACCACCATCCCCCCCACCGTTTTCTCTCTTTCCTTCTCTCTATCTCCTCTTGTCGGCAGACAGAGAGGAGGAGGAGTCAGAACTTAGCGATCTATCTGTCTCCTTCGGTCTCGGCTGCCGCGCTCTAGGCATCTCTTGATATAAGGGGAGCGCTAGGACAGGGGTTCGCGGAAATCCCGCAGCGACACGGGGAGTCGACTGAAACGACGACGACGACGACAAACTCTCAGTGGGGAAGGGCATACAGACATACGCGGCAAAAGCGCGGGTGAGACGATAGGATAGGAAAGGAGAGCGAAAAGCCGACAGAGACGAGGGAGGAAGTGCGTGGGGGTTGGCGGGGGGGGGGGGGGTGGCGGATTGCGTCGGCGAGAGAGGGAGCCGGAGTGGAAGAGAGTCGGCAAACGAGGAGACAAATGTGCTTCGGTCGAAGGAGCACGCGTGCTCGCGGCATTAGAGAACTCTTGTGTAAAGAGAAACAGAGACGAAATGGATAAAGGGGTAGAATCGTTGAAATTGGAAAGAGAAAAAAAAAAAAATAGGAGACACGATGTGCGGAGAAATTTTATTTCATTCTGATATTCAATTGCCCTCCGGACAATCAGAAATTATATACGAACGAGTACGAGTTTTTAATTTTATATTCCAACTATAAATGTGCGAACTCGTTTCCGGAGAGGAACGGGGACAGGATGAATAAGCGAGGATCTGTTGAAATGTGGGAAGAAAAGAGAAAAGGGAGAAAAATAGGAAAAAAGTGTGAGAGATACAATTACTACTTTATCTCGGGATTAAATCTCCCGAGAGCTATCACAGATATTATACAAACTGATATAATATATAATTTGATAGAGCTATAAAAAGAGGGAAACGGACTACAAAAAGAAGCAAGATACGGAGAAAGAAAAAATGTAGCGCGAGGCAGGAAAAATGATTTCTATACCGGGGTTAAATCCTCTAAGGATCAGTCAAAGATTATACAAAACGTTGGAAGTTAAAACTCTTTACAATTATAAATGTTCGAGCATACGTAGAGTAATAGGAAACGTTGCTGCGAATGAATAATGAGCAAGAAGCGTGGAAATGCGAAAAGGAACAGATAAGAAAGAGAAAAAGAGAGAAAAAGGAGAAAGAAATTTATTTCGCCTCGAGATGAAATCCTACGATGCGATCGGAGAGATTATATACAGCGCTATGACTTATAATTTCATATAATTGCGAGAGCGCGCGATTCCACGAGCTCAAGTTGAATCTCATGCGATTCAGGTATGAATTGTTGAAATGAGTCCGATAAGACAGGAGCGAGAGAGGGTAGGAAGCGATAGAGAAGAGAGACGTTACTCGAATTGATTGAGAGAAAAGCCAGGAGACGACGACGTCGACGACGACGACGACGACGACGACGACGGTCGTCGCCGTCGCCGTTACTGTTGGCGGCTTGAGATCGTGCTGGGTACCACCATTGCGATGGTGGTAGTGGAGGTGGTAGGCGGTGGTGATGGCGTGGAGGGGCGCTTGGTGGGGTCGAGGGTTGTCAATCGATAGCGGTTGCATGCGTCTGAAACCATCCTCGTTGCCGCTCCGCCGCCGCGCTTTCCCTCACCCTCTTCTTTTTCTCTCTTTATATTATTTGCCAGAGGCAGTTAATCCGCCGAGTTTCCTCCGATTCTTCTCAGCGCACGCGGTTACGTTTCGCGATAGCGTTTAAAACTTTCGGGACTCGCTCGTGCACCTGCACCCTTTCATCCGGACGATCGCCAACTGCCATTAAGGCATTTGCGCGCGCGAGATACTTTAGGATAATACATTTCTCTGTAATGTTCGTGAAATATCTCCGGTCACATTTCTCTGTTCACGAAGCAATAACGGTTCCCTTCAACGCGTTATCTTGATGTCAATAGCAATGTCATTATACAATATCGGTTTGATGCAACCTTTGTGAAACGGACCAGGTCAAGTCTATAGCACGGTTAATGGTCTTTAACACAGTTACTACTTCGATAATGAAGCGACAACGACGTCTATCGTTTTATATAGAAATCTTATATGACACAAAAGTAAATCAATCGTAAAAAAAGTTTTTAATAATATATTTAAATTAATTGAATAAATTTTTTAAGCTGTTTTCTAATTAGATAAAAACAGCATAAGGTTATAACATATTTACTTTAATACGATTTTTTTTTTATTAATGAGGGAATGATAACGTTTCTTGTCATTCGAAGTAAATTATGTCGTTATATAAATTTGAGTCGTCGGATAAAAATTTATTATAATTATTTCCTCGATGATAAAGGAATGACAATCTCGATATTTAAATTATTTAATACACATCTTTTGGATACGCATGACGAGGCTCGTATATACAGAGTGGGCCAAAAACCTTCCGGCCAGACTTTGAGATATTATAGGAAATTTAATTCTGATCAAAAATATTTTCTATAAACAAAAATGAAGAGTAGTCTTAAGGAACTCTACCGTCGATAGCCAAAAACATTTTTTTGTTTATCTCAAAATTTATGAAACGTATTACAATCATTTTGATCGCATTTGAAAGAGAATTTAATTTTCTACAGCTTCTTTTCTACTTTTTATTAAAAAATGTATATTTTTCCTGATATTTGTAAAAATGTAATAAAATAATTTCAGAAGTTTTTGGATTACCTTTTTAATGAAACATTTTTTGTCTCATGTTTATGGGAAACTTTTTATTCAAAATTAAATTTCCTATAAAATCTCAAAGTCTGGTCGGAACGTTTAGACCCACCCTGTATATATTTGCCTTCCTGCACGAACATGAGATCACCACAGCGGCGTATATATATATGTGGAAATATATATCGTAGGTCGCATAAAAAGAATCCAAGAATCTCGTTTTCGCAAGATGATCTCGATCCACTTTTTGCGTCGCGTCATCGCACGAGTGCTCTCATTTATTTTCCACGTTCCAAATGTGACGACACGAACGTGTGCTATCGTATTCTTCTAAAAAATAATTCTCTCGTGTGCAAAAAAAATTCTCAACGTACGATATTCCTATCTACTCTAATGTCAAATCATCGTTCTATCTGCTTGACGTAACCATCGTCACGAGACTGTAATAATTCGGACGGTTCGCGGTTCTAACGAGATCAAAAAACGGAAAAAAAAAAAATATTATGGCTCCTCTAATGATCGGGTTGGTGATGTACACCATGGGATCACGATATCTGATAATTAGAAAATGTGCACGGATATCAGCGTGCTAGCTTGATAAATACGACATTAATCGAAGTTAAATTTTGTCAATTATTATAATAATTGTCATCGTTGATAACACGGTTTAATAACGGAGCTTGAAAATAATTTCTTTTTTTTGTAGCATAAATAAAATTACTTTTTTCTTTTTTTTATCTTCTATCTCAACTTTTCAAAGTATTGTGCGTTAAGATATATCACAGAATTTATTATATACAGAATTTCTAAACACTTCGCAAAATAATTTTAATTACTTCTTTCGAGATATTATTTACATATTTTTGTTTTATTTACGTTATATGGATTATAAAGTAAATAAATAGAATTAAAAGCCACGTTTCTACATCGTCCGATAATTTTATGAAGCAAAGTTTAAATATCAAAGATAACAATTGACAATTGTAATTTAGAAAGGATATTTCCTTAATTCGTATCTTTGCAAATTATGAAAATTTCTTGTTATACGAAACACGCAAGACACGTTAATGAAGTCGAAATTTAGACGTAATACTCTACTCTGTCCTCCTCTCTCTCTCTCTTTCTCTCTCTGTCTTTCGAAATTATTCTGAATCCCAAAGGATTAATACAAACATATACCGCGTGTCACGCGTTACATCTCATTGTTATGCTACAAAACGGTGTCGTCGGGGCTGTCGCATGCTCGTACAATGTTGATGGAAGGAGATCCGTGATGGGTTAGCAACCTGCTATGCGGACGTCTCGACCGTCTCTAGTAAATCAATGAAGAACACACTGGGATCTAGCAGATGTTTGGGCAGAGCCATGTCATTACGGGCGATGGAAGAATATATATCAGGAGGGAATATACACGGCCGGGAGAAAGATTGCCATACGTGTTTCTTTGGATACCGCGATCGATACTACTTTGATCTCTAACGGGCCACTGCCCGCCATTTCTCAACAGCCTTTCCTCCGCACGCTATAATTTATCTTAACCGTACATCTCTCTCTCTCTCTCTCTCTCTCTTAGTTTTATTTAGCTCTAATCTATTTCGAATTGATCTGCATCAATATCAGGGGCTAGCTTTACGATTATGATATCAATCTATGATTTTACCTTATTTTTCTGGAAAAAAAATGGCTATTAGAAAATGTGTATAAATTTTTATGTATTTAACGCAAATATATTTGCAATTTTTGTATGAATATTTATAGGAATGTTTTCACTAGAAAATTTGTTTTCCCCAGACTATTTTGCGCGTGCACGTGCTGGCTATTATGACCCAAATTTCTATTCATGGTGGATTAAACAAGTTCAGCCACTTTAGAGTCGGTAAACTTTTAGATAGAAGACATTAATAAACCTGATAAAATCTAATTATTAATAGGATTCGTATTTTTATCTGAAAAATTGCAGAAAAGAATGATTAATTTATTTTACAATTTAGTTTACTTTATATAAATGAATGAATAAAAATGGATAGATTCGGACACTTACAGATACGCGAATTATTTGAGATAAAAAACTATAAAAATAAGAGAAAGAGAGAGCATGCATGTTACATATCGCATCTATTATCTTCGATTGTTTTAGCTTCGAGGTACACGCGATACGCATTTACCGTAATCTCACGGATTGTTGGAAAACATCTGTTTACAACGCAAATATTTTATGTTAATTTAAATTTTCGATCTTTTAATTGGCAATATACAGCTTGCTCAAATGTCGCGCTCGCGATTTTCTGATGCGCGAGGAAATATTTCCATTCGATGGAATAAATATGACAGAATTTCAAAGAGGACGCGTGGGGCTGCCTACTTGAATATACGAAACTCAAAATGCCAAAGATATATCTCGTGTGATGGAATAAATGACTTGACAGAATTGTGTGCCAGCGTTCTCTCTCTCTCTCTCTCTCTCTTTCTTTTGTCCAGTATACGCACAACGACTGTGTAATCGCATTAAACGGCTCCCATATGTAGAAATATTAATGCAAAATTTAATGTAACATTTTATTCAGATTTCAGTCTACTGCAACGATTTCACACGCGTTTATTTTCTTACACGCGTTTTATTGAAAAAGAGATGGGAAAATATAATATTTGAAGCGTAAATATACAATTGTTTCCTGAAAAAAAAAAGTTTAAAAATTTTGTAAACAAGTTAAATGTATAAATATCACATTTAAATTTTCGTTTATTATTCTTTTATTATTTAGTCAAACTAAATAATATTTTGATTTCAAATAAAAATCAGGAGAAATTAAGAAAGAAAAGAATAGATATATTATCAATAAAGAATATCTTAGAAAGGTTTAATCTTATTTTATACAATCAATTTGAAATAATTTCTTTATCTCGAAAAGAGTTTCGAGAGAAGAGAGCTACTCTTTCTGCAACTTTTCTAATATTCAACCTTAAAAATCTTATTAATCTTGGATTTATGTAATGCATGCACACACATGCAAGCTCCCTTACCGTAAATTTCATCAATACAATTGATGCAAAAATAATCACACATAAAAATAGAGTCAACCGCCTTTGAACTTTAAGCGAGATTGCATTTTCGCAATGCATGCAACTTTCTTTAAATGCGAACCAAGTTTTAACGCGCTTAAATAGGAAAGTACACACAGCGATAAGCTGCTGTAGCAGCTACTTGTATACAAACAGACGTCGTGGATGTGGGTAGTGGCTTTCGTGCTACCCAGAAGAAATAGATGAAACAGGACGTATCGTTGCAAAACACGCCACGTCCACTTTGTCTAGATTCTTATTTTTCTCGAGCAATATTGCGAGGACATTAAAGGCAAAGTGGATCAAGTTGGTATCGCAGCGACCCACTTGTGCTTCGGTTTTCAAAAATTTTCTTTTTTTGTCAACTCGGGAAAAGTCCTGTGAGCCCGGATAAGCCATCGCTCGACGTGCGCTCGAAAAGCGGATTTACGCGATGCATAGAATCCGCACGAGACATAAAAAGCTGTAATGCTCGCAATACGTACAATGAGGATGCCAACGAGAAACAGTGCTTGCCTCGAGCTTTACTTTTACAGATTTTAAGAATATAATTGCAATTTGTAATTCACTCTTTCACATCACGCAACATATGAATCTTCTTTTTCTGATTAATGGCTTGATATTAACAACAAACGAATAAACGTGATTGTAAAATAACTTATTGCTCTTAGAAAGTAATCGTAGTTAATAAATAATTATTTACAAGTGACACTTGATTATTACAAGCGATGACTTTAATCGAGAATTTTATATTCAAGTTTGCCTTTGTTGCGAAAGCCTCTGGTTGCTTTGAGGTACATCGATAAACGCGAAGAAAATAAAAATGTGCAAAATTTGCCTTTCATAAAAAGCAGTTCAAAGAGATTCTTTCATTTTTCAATTTTATTATCTAAATCGTTCATATGCGACGACACGATGCATATTGTGTGCCTACTGGAATTGGATATTCCAGATGGAAACTTCCAAACACGCGTAAAGTGACACTTTCGCAACATCTTGCGTCGCTTGTATCATGCATAGCAAGGGGGGAGACCGATAACAATGGCGGAACGTTGCAACGAGTCATTAAGAAGCCCGTGTACATTCTGTCTTTGCATTCACGCGTCACTGTCCGTCGAAATGAATGGTCTCGCATCGACGTCATTTGCGACAGACGTTGGTGGTGAAACCGCGGAAGCGAGTAACACGGCAGCAGACCGTGAAACACCATGTAAAGAGCGCCGATGGCCCAAACACAAAAGAGCCCCCGGAATCCCTCTCCGCAATAGTCTCGAGATGCTGGTCTCTCGAGAAAGAAAGAATAAAAAAGAGAGAGAGAGAGAGAGAGAGAGAGAGAGAGAGAGTCCAAGGTGAAGGACTGAGCGCCGCCGCTCGGCTTTTTAGACTCTCAAGGACTGGCGCAACCCCTTGCGCTCCATCGACACCATATGGCGTGACTAAACTCCATAATAGTCGGCGGATATGTAAAACTCGGCGGCGATGCGATCTGTAAAAATAGCTTCGAGAAAGCGCGCTCTGCGCGATGAATAGATCGTCCCTGACTTGTGCGAGATTCGCAGATTCACTCGCGAAGAATTTATTTCGCTTACATCGGCGAAACCGATAACGTCCTATCGAACGCAATATTGTCCGGCTTCGCAATATTGTCCCGACCGCATTGGACTTTCGCCAGAGCTGCTTTTTCAATTGATTTTTTTTCATCAATTTTCAAATGGTTCTCGTTTAATAGAAATGTGTGGTTATCAATATTTTTCTAATTTTATGAACGACTAATAGTTTTCTCTTCTCACATATAAGTTATATAAAATATAAAGTTATTTTACATTATAATTATTTCATGCTCAAATTTATGATACTTTTAAATAATAATTTTTTTTAAATAAATCTTAATGTTTTATACAAAACAATCTTTATAAAATTTATATATTATCGACTTTTTTTATTAATACGTTTAAAATTAATATAATATTTTTGTTTATTAAATATTAAAAAGTATTATCCTTATTTTACAATAATTTACGAGATGGAGAAACACATATTTAAAAGATATTTAATCGAAGTAAAATGAAAGAAACTTTAGAATTATGAATTAATTTATTTTATTAAGACCGATAAAAGTGCATTATATAAAACATTTTACTCTCTTAATCAAATACTTATTTTTATCCATATAGTTTAATATAATTTGATAACGACGACTGAACGAGCAGATACTTATGTAAACGGTCAAGAATTATGCAATTCCCTTGACATCGTTTCGACAAAATTGACTCGATTAAAGTTGATACCGAGATTTATTGCGTTTTATCATCTTCTAAAAGAACAATCGCAAGTAAGTAGCAGCGATAAAACAAGCATTACGTCGTCAGGGCGGTCGTCGAGTACGTTATTCGTTCGCGTAAATCTCGCACGAGATAATGCAGGTGATTGATATCTACGACAATGCTTAATTCAGCAGTTAACTCCCCCCTCCCTCCGCGTTCTTCCGTCCAGTCCTCCGAGACTCGCAGCTGCCGGTCATAAAATCACTCGCGATTGAATCATCCTAACGCCTAGAATAATCCCGACCTGGCTATTCCCTATTTACAAAATTGCGTTTCGACCTTCCCGCCACGATCCTTCGAGCTCTCATTGTGCTTTCACCCTCCGGTAGAGCATCCCTCCGTTCATTGTATCACCGACCTACGAGGAGCGTGGTGAGAGATTTCCCTCGCGACGGTCGCAATCCACCCCTGGGGCCCGTTATTGGCCTATTGCGGACACGCTCCTAATTAGTATGGATGTTTGGCCCATTGCGGCCCTTCAACGTTAATCCGCGTCCCGCGGAGTTTTTGCATTTCGATCAAGGTCGGAGAGGAAGAAACGCAAAGGTTTGACAGCATTTTTTTTTGTTTCGGTTAAAAATTTTTTGATACCTTATAGTTTGGCTTATATTTTTTTAAATCGAAAAACGTCACAATTTTGGTGCAATATTCTTGAAAATAATTTGTATTCTTCATATATGTATTGCATAATGAAGTTATTTATTCTAATTATTTTATGGGATGTAGTATATTGTGATAATCCGAAAACAATATTTATAAATGAAAATATATAATTGTTTTATATAAATAGAGATCTCTGTGAGAAATATTAATTGCATTACCCATTTTAAGTCTTTAATACCTTAGAGATTAATAATTTTGATAAAGCGTAGCAGCTACTATTTGTCACACGCACCGGAAAAACTGCACGTTAAATCATATGTTTTCACCATTTGTGGAAACATATGATTTTTTGCTTTTCTTGACTTTACGCTACCTTTTTATCCGCGTTCCTGCATCCATGCTTTATTCATTCGTATAAACGCGAGGATTCGTAACCCTCATTAATAATCATTATAAGTGAAAAAGTCTCTAATTTATCAAAAGGCAGAGAAGATACTACAAATTATAAATTACAATATGTAATCATATGTGTGTGTGTATTAATAATTGCGCAAACATCATATGAAACTTATCTAGTGATTATCCTTCAAAATCATGATTTCTTCAGCAATATTATTTGTAAAATTATTTGTTAGTTGCGTATTTAAAGCAAACATGAATTTAGAAAAAGTTTGACGTAACATGTATCGTATAAATAAAAACTTGTGAACAAATAGAAGAAAAGGAAGCTGCGGAACTTTACATTTTATTTATCTACCGCAAATATAGTTTTTTTTTTTTTTTTTTGTAAAAATATTTATTACAGTTTTCTTAATACGTGTAAAAATGTTTATTTTGTTAGCAATGTTTTTTCCTTGTCAAATTTGTTAATAAGTGTCACAATATATTTTCCATAAAAATCAGTAGTAATTTTAAATTGAAATAATCTCTAAACCGTTAAAAGAATTGTGCTCAGATTTTGCACGGATATTTAGAAGAAATAGTGGAACAATCTACGAAATTTTCACTTTGGATGATCGATACGCGTTTTCTGCACCGCTTTCCGAAATTATTTGTCGAACTTGATGCAGGAGATTACGAATGTGCGAGATTACCTGCCACCAAACCCGATACGCGCTAAGAAAAGGCGACAAAATCGAATTTCGATATTACGTAATAGCACGTCGATATCAGAATTACTATTGAGTACTCCATAAATGGCCCTATCCGTGTCATTCGAATAAAGCATTAGGAGGTGTAAGGAAAAAAGGGAGGTTGTATAATGTGAAATTTTTATTCGAGTTTGTCAAGCTGCGATAGACTCGGATTTAAAAAAAAATCCACCTTTCTTCGTTTGTCCTGAATTCAAGAAAGATCTCGTTAAATGCAGAGAGAAGAATAAATTTTTTAAACGATACACTATTCTTTCTTTCGATCGATATTTTTAAGCGATAGAATAATTGAAGGAAGAGGATGTATACATACGCTAGATATGTTTTCAAATAATTGAAAAGATGAAGAGTGTTCCTAAAAGGCGTGTAGAATAAATTTATTTTAAAGATTACAACATAAATCTCTTACGCTGGATATAAACAAATCATGCGCACATAATTATAATGAAATAAAAAAATTAATTAATCTTAGAAAAGAAAAACAAGAAAAGCGAATATTATTGTTGATTGTTTTTTACTCTTATTTTCCTTGATTTTTCGTAGGTAAATGCAAATTTAAAAAAAAAAAGAGCGACGATTTTCTCTACAGAAGAAAAAATTTATACTTTACACACGACGTTTCTCTAATGATGCTATCTGATCGCCCAAGTTGCGCTTGAAAGTTCGCTCGTGAAAAGAGAAGCGATAACCGAGCAAAGTGGGAGCGGTTTTCGCGTTTACGATCGTCGCCTTAGTCTCGAGATTTAAGCCCCATACGTGCGCAAATAACAATGAACCCTAATTAGACGTTGGTGGGAGGTGCGAGGTACGGGAACACCCATTCGTGGTAACGATCCTCGAAGTTCTCGCATTTTGGCGACTCGGCATATAAAGGCCAAGCTAGCTGGACTTCCCCGATGAAGGCACGCGGGGCCCCAACATTGGAGCCCCGTGTCTCTGAAAAGGCTCCTCCACGGCTCGTTAGCGACCGGCGAGAAAAGGCGAGAGCGAGGAGGAGGAAGGGGAGGGGGGGGATGCATTCGCAGGAGAGAACTATGTAAATTTTCGTTCCCGATTCGCGCGGTATACCGAGTGGAACGCGATATTCGCGGCGGTCTCTGATAAGCCGACCTAGCTCTTAGTCGGCGCAGACAATGACAAACGTCAGACGTTCGCGGTGAATATTTCAGGACGTCACGACGGGTATCGTCGGTCGGCGATGTGTCCTGCCTCGTGACGTTCCGCTCCGCGGTGAAGCTGCGCGAACTGCGTGCGCGGAAAGGGAGATTCATCCCTTCGAGGAACGAGGGTGGACGCGCTCGTACGAAGCACGAGGGAATGGCGATTTATACTCGCATCAATAAAGACCGCAGTGCGCACGCACTTTTTTTTTATTCTTGTTAGTGGTAATTTTGTATTAATTTTTTTTAATAAAAGAGAAAGAGAGATAGATAGATAGATAGAGAGAGAGAGACTAAAATTATAAACTACATATAAGCTACATAAAAAAAAAATTTATTTTATAGACAAACATACACACACACACACACACACACACGCACGCACAATAGTTTCTTGGTAAAAAAATTTATAATAAATCCGTACATTTTTGTTTGTTAATATATTTTATAAAAAATCAAATTTTAAATGTTTTTATTTTTAATATAAATATTAAATATTAAAATTTTGATTAAAAAATAATATAATAATAATAATAATATTACATTAATAAAATTTTTAAGTATAAATGAAATAGACATTGTCAATATTTTTATTGTGTTATTTTAATAAATATCAGATGCTAATTATTTGCATTTATAATAACATTGTATATGCAATGAAATGCTATAGTCATTACAAAAGAAGCGATATAATTGCAATAAATTTACAAATATAATTTTCAAGGAAACACGTCCTAATTACTTGATATGTAAAAAATCTGCATACAATATCTGTAAATCCTTGTGTATAAGAGTGATTAAGATATTTCACAATATTGTTCGTGGTACTAAGAGTTTGAAAACGACGGATTACTTAACGTCGTGAAGAGAATTAAACTTAGGAACGTGTTATATTGCGGCAACTCTAATTATCTCTTAATTGATCTCATGGCGTCTTAATTTGCCCTATGACATCACATCATACTTTTCCCCGAGACCTTTATCAAAAATTAACGAGAGTAATTGGCAAAAATGCGTATAAACTATACTTTATTATAATACAATTTTAATTATCATAATTGTTATGATATTGCTTAGGCTTTATCAATATCCTGCAATAAAATACGATTCATATTTTCAAAAAAAAAAAAAAAAATTAAAAACGATAAACCTTTGTTATGTATAATTATATGTAGCTAAAGAAAATTGAAAGACAGTATAAAATAATTATAAATTAAATGCATTTCAAGCAGAGAGAAATAATAACGTATAATGGATTATGTAAATTTTGAAGAATTGTTACTCTCTCATTAAATAATTTAATTATAATTACTTTTGTGATTAGTATTGACTGTTCTTTTATATTTTGCTTAAACATAAATGCCCAGTCTAATGTCGTGCAATCTTTAAATGCACCTTGGATGACTGATAAATGAAACTTCAGCAGATTTATGGCTCTATCGGCGTTCTCGTGCAAAATCGTGACACATTTCTACGCTCAATCGGAAGTGGGCAATTTTTGCGTCGTAATTTTACGTTCGTTTCTCTGAATAAAAATTTAAGATCTGTGGTCGAGAGGAGTGGTCGCGCGATGCCATGGCAGATTGTTACTCCATAATTACGAGCAAATCTATCATACAATGTACCTACGTACATATACTTCATTCCCCGCGCAATCGGCCACGAACGTGAACTTTGATCTAAGCCGCGGCTTAGAAATCTTGCTGCACGCAAATGTTAAAGAGTCTTGTATAAAGGCGTGTATAGGGCGAGAGAGAGAGAGAGAGAGAAGCGGCGTAGAATCGATGTTAAGCCCCGTGCACAATGATAACACCGCGGGAATTAACGCTTCGAGACTGGGAAGTTGACGTAACGGGTTAAAATCCGATGATTCTTGATGCGAAGTAGGGGAAGAAAGATTTCGCGAGATTTGTAAAGCCATCCTGAGCGATCGATAAGCGACACAACTGTGTTAAGAATATCTGGTCTCATTATTTATTTACCGGACGCCTGCAACGCGCTGAACATTCAAGAAGCCTCTCCTCCGTATTCTCCGATTCCTCTACGTCAATCCGTCTCGGTAAATTTAGACATTATACGTTAATCTGTCGGGGATACGAATCGAATAGAATTAATTAATTTGTCAGATTTATATCGAATTATAATAAAAATAAATTGGAGAAACAGAATATTATCGCGGTTTTTATTGAATGGAATAAAATTATTTCCAAATAAACATAAATTTTGAAATTATTTTTTCCAGTTTGGAATTAAATCGAAATTTTATAAAATCTATTTCTCCGAGGGGAAAGAATTGAAACGGAATGGAATCAGAGATGATTTTGACTCGAGATCCTCGTTAATTTTCGTAAATCGTCTATACAACGTAACATGAGATAGAAATTTTTTTTATACAGATAACCAGGTTTCATACAAATCATGGCAACAAACAAATGACATCGTCACCATAATGATTTTCTTTCTTTCTCAAACTGAATTTATTGGACACAGCAAAAAATAGCGCACGCGTTTACTAACTAGATATTCTGAAATATTTAATAATATTAATTATAATTAATTATTATCCGAACATTGTGTACGGAGTTTAACAGTGCTCAGGATTCCACGCATCTGACAATAACGATGCTCGTCGCTCTTTAAACTCTCTCGTCGGTTTTCTGTTCTAAAGTTACAAAGACAGGCGAGCCTTTAGATACGAAACAAGAGGACACGTGTATGTATGCATGAGAATGCATCGCATATATGCGTCCAGCATATATCCAGGATCCAATCAATAATTTTGGAGACTATTTGATTGCGATATGTAGCCCTGCTTATTTTATGTGCCAGTTCTTGATATTTATGTGTCTTCCTGCGTCCTCCTCCCCCTTTGAAAGAGAGAGAGAGAGAGACTTTATAAGCACTTTATAAAATGCCTAGACGTTTTATAAAACGACGGATTATGTAATCTGACTATGACATATACATATAGACGCATTCTCTCAAACGGAATTCCGTAAACCTCAATGCAGTATTCTAGATTGATTCAAGAGTCTCGATTGAATCCATTGTTTCTAACGAACATTCCGCCCCGCTGCGTTGGAACTTCGCCGGTATGGCGTATATACGGCCAGGCTTGGAAAACGTTGATCCGCGAATAGAAGAACTTCCGTCGTATTTCGGGACATACTGGCAGGCTTCCACGCTACGCGGCCGTCCGGTCATTGACCCCGTTTTGCAAATCGCCCGAGGGGCAACACAAGCGGCGATTTTGTTTTGATGCAACGAACGCGATTGGCGAACCGATGGCGTCGTTTACATCTGGTATTCGTCGACGACGCCCTACGAAATAAAACTTGAAAAATTTCCTGTTCGCGAAAATCATTTTCGGAAGTTACAGCGCCGAGGAAAGCCTCGTTATCAGCGATAAAATCAGTCTTCGAATAGTCGTTGAGCAATTACTTGGACATTTCGAGAATTATTCAGTCAGATAATACAAACGCCTAAAAATCGCAAGCCATATAAAAATTTAGAAGATGCCCTCATGTCACAAAGTTTCTTTTTTATTTTTATTTTTCAAAATTAGACTTTCTGGATTCTGTATATCAATTATAATGCATATTTCAATAAAAATCGGAAAAGTAATAATTGCGCCGAGCGTGTTCGATTTTTGGCACGTGGTCGATAGGCTTTGACGTAAGGATATCAGATGCAATAATGTAATGAGGGCGAGATAAATTCGGATCTGTCCCAAATACGAGCCAAATGACGTCGACGTTTCGGAAAACGCACGTAAAGTTGAGAGTACAACTCGATAAATGGAACAATGTATAATAATTATAAAATAAAATTAACAACCACGGGAAATATGCTTGAATATCAACCGTAAAATAATGGAAAATTTTAATTGGATTGAAAGAAAGAATTGTAATTGTCAAAATTTTGTTGCAAATTTATTATTATTATTATCGTTCCATTTATCCACAGATTTTAATTATGCCATTTAATCACATAAGATAAATTGCAAAACTTCATAATTCACTTAACTATACGCTAATCCTACTTTACGCTGTTATTAACGAGAAAATATGTCACGGCAGGCGAGACCATATTGGATATTCGCATTTGGGTCAGAGTTTTGATTGAAGAGCCGCCATTAATTGAACAAACGGACATCTTCGTATTGCCACACCTGCTAGTTTTACATCCTATGACTGATGATATGGCGCATACGGACGTGTTCTACAATACGACAGTCGTACAATCGTGCTTTTCGCGCCGCTTTTCGAGAGAATATCGATAGTTTCGCAATATATATCGCGCTTTATTAGGCGAATAGATTACGGATCAAAACGTCACATTCCAAACATACGAAATTTCATTTTACGTATTTACAATTTCGCGGAGCTCATTTCTGAGATCAATATGCTGAATGTTTACAAATCAGGGTAAATATTCATTCCACCAACCAATCAATCATCAATCTCATTTCTGTTCTCAATTACTCTAATAAATTCCAAGTCCAATTTTTCTGAATAAACATTTTAGGATGATTACTTTTACAGTATTTGATTAGACATTATATCAGGTGTTGGGTTAAAAATTTATTCCCTTGGAATTAATTAATACGAATATAATCATCGACTTTGAAATATTTTGCATCTCTCTCGATTTAGGTTCTGTAATATCATCCGCGATGCACGACAACGTTCTGTTATACAGGATATTTCTAAATAAGTGGGAAAAATTTTAGGAAACGATTCTTTGTCAAAAATTAAGAGAGCTCTCTCATGTCAACATACACTCTTATATTCCTGCCTTTATTTTTCTAGACGCTACAATGATCGCGGTGACATTGCACTCTAGCTCGATATTATTGACATTTTTCGCCGAGATATTTGGGCCGTATCGATAAACCCGTATCACGAACCGCGAGGTGAAAAACAAGGATCGACGTATTCGATGGGCTGGACGAAAGCAATTAACCCGACGCTCCGATAGATCGCCATCCACGCGCATAGTCATCAGCCGGCAGTCATCATCATCGCTGTATCTCCCTAGGTTATCGCTTGCTTTCTCGTTCGACGATCAGATTTTCATCAAAACGAGAAATGGAGAAAGACATGAGCACGAAGCCCCGTGATGCGATGCCACGAAAGCAATTAAATTGCGTCCATGAATATAGTTACTACGACCGCGACGCTATACCTCGAGACTATTGACCGTTTTCTGTTTCCCTCCCCCCCCGTCTCTGTTAACCGTCTCTTCCCCCCTCCCCTCCCCTATTCCCTGCTGGGTACACGCCGGGGATTTAGAGATAAATCCTATTTTGCGGGGCAAAAGCGAGGAAATTATACGAATCACTCCAATTTCAGGATTAACTTGAAAGCGCCGACTACACGTTTACCTACGCTGTCATTAAAGCAAACATCTCGTGCCGGCAATACGAAACGTAACGCTTCCACGAAAGCAATATCAAAAACGTTCCCGTCATCTCTGATTTAACTCTGTTTTGATTAGAAAAAAAAAAAAAAGAATAAAAGAAAAAAACTATTGCGAATGAGAAAACCTTCGAGAACGTGATCAACAATGAAATGTGCGATATTTTTTTCGTTACGAATTTACGATTTTTTTTTCCACGTTACGAAACATTCTGGACGTGCCATTAATCTCGCGCCGAATAATTTCAGAAATTGTTGCGATACTTGGTCTCGGATGCGGCAAGTCAGACATGCTTATGTGCTATTTCTATCGAGATGCCTCTTCGTCATAAAGAGCCGCTCGGAGATACGCGAAATGACTCTAGATTATTATTTTTGGAATATCGCGAGTATTTATAGCGTGACATTGATTATAAGACATGAAATCTTCCATGATGTTTATTTGAAGCCAATTTCTTTACATAATCTTTTGCAAGTCTATTTATATTTACATATAAACATTATGTGTATTGGTATTTATTCTGTATTTAGAGATTTTTAAGAGAAGTGTATTTTTTATATGACAGATTACATTTAGAAATAAAATTCTGTAGCGTGAATAATGGATCTTAAAACATTTTTAAAATATTTTTAATACATGATTGTTCTAACAATTGTGTTAAATGAGTAACGTAAACGTGTTTAAAAATAATGAGCAGTTGAATTATATATATAAATTCCAAAGTCCGTTGGACGTGTTTGATTAATCTTAGATTTTGGAATAATTCCTTTACGAATAACTGACAAATTTGATATAAGAAGCGTGTTATTATCATATATTTGTTCTCGGATAATTTGCGAGTAACTGCAATCACTATTTAATTCATAAAGCAGTTATGTCATCAGATGTTGTATCACGCGTTGTCCGTCACGAATCTTGTCTTATCATCACATCCTACGATCATTACTAATATAATTTAAAAGATAAATATTTTTTGAAAAATTTTAATATAATTTATTAACATAAATATTAATATAAATATAAATTTTATAATATTTATAATATTTATAATATTTTATAATAATATAAATATAAATTTTAATATAAATATATCGGAGAAATATTAGTTTTTAATTTAATATATATATAAAATAATTAAAGATTGATTTTTATAAAATTACTCAAGATCAGAAATTAATTATACGTACATCGAATTAAGAGGTTCGAAAGTTTAAGATAACAACAAAATCTTGTTCAGTTAACTTTGAATAGATTTTAATTTTAATATAAAAATAATATAAAATTTAATGTAAATAATATAAATGTAAATAATATAAAAACTTACAATAGTCTAGAAAGTTTTCATAAAAACATGATTCTGGAAATGTCTGCATAAAGCGGACATTATTATTCGCATATTATTGGCACATTTACAGATAATGATATTTTTCTAAACACTTTTTCCCCGTCAACTAATAAAAACCAAATTAATAAGCAAACAAGTTTTTCTCTAAGCTTTCCGATAGCGTTGTTAAAGGTCATGTAAGCTCTAATACTAATATTAACAGAAATATGTGTGAGAATGGCTCGATAAGGAAGCGATTGCCAGGCGAGAGTTCAAAGGGTCAAATCCTTCGCGGAGGCGGCCTCAGCCGAATTATTATCGATCCGCTTGCTCGCCGAATTCACGGAGGCCGCGCTTCCACGGACGGAGCATGACAGAACGATCGTCTCGTCGCTGGTTCACGTGGCTTCTATTGATTTACTACGAGTCCGCCGGTTTCGCGAAAGACCACACACACACCGCCGACCGTCCGTTCTGTCCGCCGTGAAAAGTTCCCCGGCGGATCGATCCCCCGGTGTCAGTTGGAATCTGCTCGTAACCGCTGTCTGAAGCACACTTTAGTCACGCTACTCCGACAATGTGCCACGTAAGGTTCGTTGACACTGCGGCATGATGCTAACTCCTCTTGGCGATCCGAAAGAATATCGAAAAACGAAAGAATTTTGCACAGTGTCGTATTCTAGAATTTTTATTTTACGTCACGCTTATGTGTTTTCTCGAACAAGATATTATTCATGCTTAAATCTTTATATTTAATTCCCTAAAATAGTGGAATCATATATGTGCATTGCAAAATTGAAGACAAATGGAAATTTCTTTTTTTCTTGTCGTATAATTATAAAATACGGCCATTATTTAATCTTGACATTCTATTTTATATTTAAATATTTTAAGTATGCTATGAAAATTTTAACTTAACAGAAGACTGAAAAAAAGAAAGCTTTTTGAATTATTTAAAAAAAGAAGGATAAAAGAATCACGTATA
Source organism: Cataglyphis albicans (assembly GCA_038406275.1). Lineage (NCBI taxonomy): Eukaryota > Metazoa > Arthropoda > Insecta > Hymenoptera > Formicidae > Cataglyphis > Cataglyphis albicans. Next base: position 2,862,656 of record JBCAUJ010000005.1, on the reverse strand, counting down.
AAAGCCAGTATGGATGATTATACAGAATTCGTAAGAGAACACGCAACACAAAAATTTAATTAAATAACATTGTCGCATAGTAAAAAAAGATATCAAAAAGTATATCAAAAAATTTGATATAATATCCTGTTATTATATTTAATTGTACGCATAGCTCTTTTTCAAAAACATGTGTACGATATTTGTTTAATAATTGATATGATAAGATCATATTTTTAGCAAAAATAATCAAAAGACTAGACTATATAAATATTCCAGACCCACGTAAGAGTATGTTTAATATACTATGTTATACAGTCTACCGATGACATACACGACAAGGTCCCGCGTCGGTCAACATGATAAGATGGAATGCTTTCGGAAAAAAATAATAACTATATGCAACAGCAATCACGCAATCGATATGATCGATCGCATGGCTGTTTCGAAGCATGCTATTTTGTGCTTGACTTTCATCTTTATATGAGCGATTATTACAACATTGTTTTTAAAATGTATTTAAAAATTTCTCGCGTATTGGGATTAAGAAGAGATTGTTAGAATCTTAAGAATCTGTCATAACAACGTGATGCGTTTTGACAAGCGCAAACGCGTCATCGATCACATCAATTGCAATTATTGCTGAAGCGTGTTCATCGCATCAACGCGTCTGGTGTGAATACATTTTATTTTTTATGCGATTTAAAAGAATCTTCAAGAAACTTTTGACTTGTGATATTTTTAGTAGTAAATATTCTTTAAACTAAAAGTATAATTCGCGACACACCGCGTGTTTTCGGGGAGTCTCGATGACGTCACGCTACGAATGTCTACATTGCCCTGTCTTGCAATCCTTATCTCTAAAGAAAAGAATTGACTCGAATAAGCATTTGACGCAACGGTTTATGACATATCGTCGAACAGCATGCGCCACGCGCATTTTCAAAAAGGAGATTGTGTATGTGTATGGAAGGATCATGTAAGTTTACCTATCAGAGATACGCAGAATCAAGGACAAGTCGTGCGGCGAGGGTGCGATTGAGTTGAACAGACATGACAGAAGGAATGACAGGAGAAGAGAAAGAGAGAACGAAAGAGAGGGAGGATACGAGAGAGAGAGAGAGAGAGAGAGGACAAGGATGAAAGAGAGCAGGTCGCAGGCCGCAGGGCGTACGGGGCTACATCTGTACCTCCTTACTTGGGCAAAATCAATAACCTGTTTGGGGGTGTAGGAGAGAACTTAAGGAGAGGCTGCGAACGCACGACATCGCCGTCGCGCTCTAGATTCAGATGAGGACAAGTTGATACGTACGCTATCGATGGCCAGGTGCTAATGCGTCCCGTATACACACACACACAGAGGAGAATACCACGGCACCTCCCCAGGACTCCGGTGCTCCGGACGTTGCGCGGGAGTTGCGCGAGGACACCCCTCCTCGCGTACGGCACCCCCGAGTTTCTCCCGCACCTGCGACACTCCCCGTGTGTACGTACGATCAACCAACCTTCCAAGCCACCCCTGCAAGCCAGCCCGGTAGAAAAAACAAGCCGCTCGTTTTAAGCGGGCAGGACGATCATAGGTGGTATATCCGGATCGACGAGCAACCGCAAAATTCGAGACGGCATCAGCTTCTCGCTTGGCCGTCCACCGGAACCGGTACCTACCAGATACCGGAAGTACGATGCGAGAGCTGACAGGACGACAGGTCCTCGTCTCTGCACTTTCTACCCGGTCACTTTCACCCCGTTGCTTTCTGTTTCTCGGGTGTTCCACCCACGCGATTCGAATAACGATCAATGTCGGGGAAGACACAGTTAAAAAAAAGGCAACACGATTACTTGGAAAATAATGACATACGCGGTACTCTTTCGCCCGCGGCTGTCTCGGCTGTCTCGACAGCGCACACTCTCGCGAAATCTCGCGATGAAACGCGGAACGTCACGCCGACGACGACCCCTTTCCGCTGGGGTGGCGCCCTCGGGAGAGACTCTCGGAGTACGCGCGGTCGTCGCTTTCACCGTATACTGTATTACACCACCGCCACCACGCTTCTCTCTTTCTCTCTCCCGTCTACTTCGCCGTTTCCTCGCGCGCAACTTCCGATGCTGCGAGAGAGGCGCACACTCGAACGCGGAGAAACGCGACGCGCGCACGCTTCGAGCTGTCGCGGCTGTGGGGCGCGGGCCACTACCTCGACGAGCCTCCCGGATCGTTGGATAAAACTTGGTAGGGCCGTTCCGGTCGACGTGCGAACTCCCCACCACCACCTCTTCGTTGTCGTGTCCCCACCATCAACGCGGATGGTCGACCGATGGTCCCGTTCTCTCTCTCTTTTTCTCTCTCTATCTCTCTCTCTCTGTCACCTTCCACCGTATCCCCTTTCGTTCCCTCTTTCATACGCGCTTCTCGACTCGCCCTTCCTCACCCCTCAGCATAGACGACTCCACCACCACCACCGCCGCCTCTGCCGCCATGAGGAACGTCGTCATCCCCCTCGAAGGGTTGCAGGGTACGCGCGCGCGCGCGCACGAGTCACGTTTAGGTCGTATACATTGCCTGCGTGCCGTTAAAGTTGCCCTCGCTCGCATCACCCCAACATCCACGATCGAGAATGAAGATAACGCGGCAGGGTGGTCGCCGAGACTTAAGGGAGGGTGGCGCGCGGCGAGATTGCCTCTCGGATTCGATGACCTGCGGATTCTTGGCAAACGATACTCACCAGATAGGGGAGAGACCCCGTGACAGATTTCTTATAACGTATTATACACGTGGAGCGGGAGGGAGGGAGGGGGAGAGAGAGAGAGAGAGAAAGTAGGAATCTGGCGAGAACGTGAATCCCGATTCTTTATCGCACGATTGTTCTCGTTAATCTCTCGCGCGTTGTCTCGCGTTTGCCAAGAAGAGCGCGCAATGAATTGTATATTTTCACAAATTTATGGGATCTCATAGAGTAACTCAATCGTCGAGAAATGCCTAGTCTTTATTGTTAATCTTCGTTTCGTTACTCAGACGATTGCAAATTCCAGGAATTTACCTTTATAAAAATTAAGAGTTTCCTTTTCGAACCTTCATACATGTCTTATCATCAAAACTATGAAAGACTATGACGGATAATAAATTTTATGCCGTTGTCGTTATTGAAGAAAAAAAGCCTTCATAATAAAACATATAGCAATCTCCTTGGTGATACGTGAGTTGGCACACGAAACTTTGCGAAGGGGAAGACGCGAAAAACGGTCGGTGAGAGGAAGATCGATGGAGGAGAACCGTTTTATCGACAACGCTGACGTTTAACGACGTTTCAAAGTTAATCGGTGTTGCGTAACCGTCTTTGCTTTTTCTATCCTTTTTCCTTAACTACGAACTACGTTTCGTTTGCATAGCTCGTCGGAAACTGTGAAGCTACGATAAACGATCGAGGTGGTGGACCGACTGTAAGCTCGTTAATGAACCGGAAGATACACGAAACGCGGATGAATAATTTCATCGGGTACAGCGTCAATTGAACTTTCGATCTCTCCTCCTCGCGAATGCGCAATCATCACCGCAACCGACCGCGTACCTCCGTGGCCCTATTTCGTACGACATCAGGACATACCTAAAATTCATCTTGGCGAACCTCGAAAGCCCGGCATCCTAAGTATCGTAATCTCGTGCTGAACATCTCCTACGAGACGGACACCTAAGGCCTACCTGGTATGCGTGGATTCCACGTCTATTTTCGTAGCCTTTGATTTCATAAAAAATTCTGTGCTATGACGTAGGAAAATAGGTGTGATCTTATATTACCTTGCCTTTATTTTTATGCCTAGAATTAAATAAATGTAATTAGGAAGTAGTTTCATTGAATGAAGTGAATAATTGCTTTGATAAAAACTAATCAGAGATAGAATTAAGTAATAATATTTTTTGCATTGCAATTTTTTTATAAATATAAAATTAGATATTTTTTTATATATTTATTTACAAGCTATTATAATAACATTAAATTAAAAGAGAAATAATTAAACAGAAGGTATATAGTGAGAGATACTTATTTAGGATGATATCAATAGTAGAAAGATTTGAGAATTATTGATCTAGAACAATACGAGGCGAAGTAATAAAATTGTATTGATTGTTGGATAAGAATAATTTTCCAGTAAAGTGGAATGAGAGAGAGAGAGAGAGAGAAATTTAATTTTATACCGCCAAAATTATATTTCTCAACTTAGAGTATTCCAACAATTAGATCTCTTAAAATTTCCATTAAAGTAAAATCCTCTTAAAGGAAAACTCAAAATCAAAATCTCCTCATCTTATACATATATAAATTTATATTCTTGAGACTTTTAGTTCTCTTCAAAGCTTTGTAATTTTCAATATTGAACAACTTCCGTAAGTATCGCGTTGTCATCGAAGCACCTATTATTTTTTTAGTTTATCCTTTAACGTACGCGATCAAGATTGCATCCGACGATTCTGGGACACTTTGTGCATGGGAAAATAAAGTGCGATGCAGCAGTGCGACGCAGGCGATCTTCTCCAATCACCGTCCGTCATCTTTTCGAGAGACACCTTCCTCAAGCCGAGCTCTCGTAAATTTCTCCTGCGCGCAAAGCTATTATTCAGGCTCTTATTATCATCGGCAGTCGGACGATATTGCGATACGCCCGGATGTCACGAGTGCAGCACGCGCCGTGCTCGCTCGTGCGCGGCACCCTTCTTTTTTTGTTGTGCCTTTCCCCATTCTCGGCAACCTCGCGCGAAACACCGTAATTCCCATCGTAGGGCACGAAGGGCTCGAAACGTCACCGATTCACGGCTGCAGCTCGACGAATGTGATGTGATAAATGACACAATGACGGCGTCGAATGAATCCGAAAGATTAATGGTCACGCGTCAAGGCGATCCAACACGAATTTTCAATATTGAACGAAAAGCACTTAGAGAGGATCGCAATCACAGCCTTAATTAACCGACGAATTTTGCGCGATAATTTTCTGATACGTTGTGATAAAAAAATATTATAATAAAATTATTAATTTTGTTTTATTTATAATAGAAAAATTAATTTTATTTATTTATAATAAAATTATTAATTTTATTTATTTATATTTATATTTAAATTATATATAATTATTATTTTTATTTATTTATGTTTATAATGAGAAAAATTAATTTTATTTATTTATAATAAAATTATAATTTTTATTTTGATTTGATAAGAGGATATAAAAAAATGCATTATACATATATTGATACAATTATTGCTTTGAAACGATTGAATGCTGATTGATACGATTGAATTTTATTATCGCGTTACAAATTTTTCCTATATTTTGTCTACACACACGTGATTTACACGTCACTATTATTGCCACGTGTATAATCAATTTATACGAAATTATTTATATGTTTACACGATAATGTGGCATGAACAAAGCGTCTTTATAATTTCATCGGTTTGCGTAGCGCGAGCGACGAGAAATATACAGTGTATACGTATTAACGATATTTATTAGTGAAAACGCCACTAAATTACGGCTCGTTGCTAAAGCGAAATACGGTCATATCCGGTGGGAATACATGTAATATATTCGCGGTAATTTCTCTCGAAGTATACCGGTATTATTTAACGCACACACGCGCGCGGCTAACCTGCTCTTAACGAGGATTTATAACTTTTATGAAATATAACTCGCATCTCTCGACTCGGGCAAAGGATTCAATACAGCCTCTGAATTTTTCCGCCGAGATCGTCGCGGAAGCATAAATCCACGAATACTCTTTTTACGATCTTTTCGCGCGCAACGCGCTGCGACGCGTTTCTGCATATTCGGATGCAAATTTATCGTCCATCTTAAATCCGCGTTAACAGTTTAAAACGCATACGTAATGGTGGCCTTTTGGGCGAACTTTTTGTCCCGCGGAGGCAATATATCTCCGAAATGTTCGCCGTACCAAGTATCGCGAATATTCGGTGCTACAGTCACATTTTTTTCATATTTAATTCGTGTACGAATCCTTTTTATATTTGTCAATAATATAATATTTTTCCACCTCGGCGAGAAATGGATTTGTGTAATTATATAAGATCTAAGTAATTGTGGAAGATTATTACTTACATAAGATTTAATTATAATTAAATCCGAAATTTGGCACGATATTATCTTATTTTGACGCAATCATATTTGGCTAGATCGGATTATATATGAAAGCAAATCAAGCTGATAATGTAAAAATAAGATTGTATCGCGCCAAATTTTGGATGTTATTATATATAGTTATATAAAATTCCATATGTTATTATATGTTATTATACATGATTTTCTACATATAATTATATTAATAATAATTTTATTTTTATTAATAATATACAACAATAAAAAATGCACTTTAAAAGATACAATAGGTAAGACCAGAAATCTATATCTGTATTCAAGTCATTGAGAACGACACTGCATGTTTTACGGAAAGCTGGCATCTCAAATCTACGAGAAATAAATCTATGTTACCATCTGTGAAAAATACATTACTGTAGTCTTGTTATTGTTATCTCTTCTGCCATTCGTTATTCTTCGCGGTGAAAACGGTGGAAATAATTATCTTTCTGACAGTATCAATAACTGGAGAATGAATATCAGCGGCGAAAGGAGAGCGTAATATTTATTGGAAAAATTCTCTTAACTTTTTACTCGCACTCAAATGTCTCTCGCTCCGTATATTTATTCTCAACATATTATGCTCTTATTGATATATACAATCTGCAATTTAATTCACGATTTAATCAAATTTATCTAAAAATAATCTTTTTAGTTTTAATCTCTATTCGAACTTCATTAATTTTTTTTTTTTTTTATTATACTTAATAAAATTATAAATACGATCTTTTGTTATCGTAATACATTCATGGTATATCTAACAAAACGAGGTAGGTGCACGCTGGGTTACGTTGCAAGAAAGACAATCGGAATCAAAATCTCAGGCGACATTACGGCTGAATGCAGGAATGCACCGGTGTTGATCCAAGACTGCTCAAAGTCTATGTATTCGTCGCGGATGAGAAAATCCTCCCTAACAGCATCTGAATATTGCAGCCTCATCCACTCTGACGCATCCACTTCACGGGCTCTCGCTTACTCTGTTCGCGTGCAAGGGTTACAACCTACTTTAAAGTCCAACAAAGCTCCATCTCGAGCACGCATGACAAAAACTCTGGTAATGACAAAAAATCCCACGTACGTCGACTGTGTACGCGAGGTGACAAAGAACGCGCCATTTTTAGCGTCTGAGGAAAATAATCATCAGATGTTCGAAATTTATTGATATCCCGTATATCGCATTTCAATACTCAGTGCATTGGTATTGGCTATTGACAATGAATCTTATAAGATAAATTTTTATGCTATGTAAAATGTCTTATCTCTTATATTATGTTATATAAAAATATTGTGTAAACAAAATATTTTAAGAAATATTGACACGAGAGAGAATGGAAACAATGCGTGTTTCGGAATGAGAGGCTTCACATTGGTAGTGTAAAGAATTGCATAACTGCACAGGCCACTTACAGTCGATTCCTATAAGAAAAATATTTATATCAATTTTCTAGAAATACCTGCCAATGTGCTTCTACGTATATAATCAATAAATGAATTCAATTTATTTTAGAAAATAATATAAATTTTACTTACACAAAGCTTTTCTTACTTCTTTTTATCTTTCTCTTTTCGATAGAATAAACACAAATTTGTCAGCGAAAATATTATAATACATTATGTCTGTACTTATAAAATTTTGTTAGTGACTTTACAAAAAAAAAAAAAAAAAAAAACAGTGCTTTAATCTACATTTTTCTCTCTTTTAAAAAGCTTTTTACTAGTATTTTGCAAAAGCACTTATGAAATAAATGCAGAAAATATTTGTTGTGATTACAATAATACTGTACAAAAATATACAATGGATAATCAATTCATTACATAACATTTTTTCGGTCATGAATTTAAATAAGATACTTTAAATAAAATATTTTGATTTTCTGTTATATAGAGAAAAATCAAGAGGAGAGAGAAAGAGATGGAGAAGTATTATATAAAACTGGCGGAATGCTTTTGTAGTAATTCGCTCTTGTTTGGCAGAAACAGCGGTTGAGTTTCGAAGTTTCGATCCTAGCAGTGAGTTAGATTGTCATTGCTTCTTAACCCTCTTTCACTTTAAGCGTTTGTTAAGCTTTCAAATAAGTTCAGCGAATGCCCCAAGCCTTAGGTGAAGATCGATGGAGTTGTTTTCGCTGTCTTTAGACACTCGCAAACCGCTTAAAATAATATTTCGCTGATCGAGGAGATGAGTTGAGTCCGATCTCGATTGTTCCGCGCAGTTTGGTCTGCGCAGATCTCTATCTCACATTTCCAAATTTACGATGGGATAAAAATTCCGATAATTTTTTTTTTTTTTTTTTTATAGAGTGCCATTTTTTTGAAATTATTATTAATTGACAATAAATCGTCGATGAGAGATCGTCGCGTCATTGCCGTTCCCGATTTTTCACAATCTATTAGCGACAATGAAAATAAAGATCTCGTCCGTGAACGGAGGTAATATCCGTCCTGCTGCATTAGCGATTGGCCGTCGTCGTCGCCTTGATGAGATTAGTACTTAAAGTCTATCACGGCCTCGACCTCGGTCTATTTATTGTCGGGCCGCATCCGAAGACACGAGCAAGGATCCCCGAAGCGGGAAGCACGACCCGGAGTCGGTAATCGACCACTTTACCCGAGATATTCCACCGAAAATGTCTTACCTCCATTAGCCTCGACACGACGTCGAACGTCTTACGTATAATCTCGTATCAGGCCAAGGGAGTAGGAGATCGATATACGACGGTCGTGGAATTTAAACTGTATGATTGACCCGACACCGGCAAAAGCCCGATATTATTCGCGCGGATGACGAGATGTTGTACAAAAAGATGGCTTCTCTTATCCCCACGCAAAGACGCGACGAGAATCGATGTTGCACCTCTTAAGTTCTTCAATCGCGAACGAATGTGTGAGCGGAATGACATTTAAAGCTTGTACGAAATTGCTCTCTGTCTTTCTACTGTTTTTTTTTTTTTTTTTTTTGTTACTTGTGCGCCCAAGTCGACTTTTCGATCGAATTTTATTCTAATAAAGTTTCAGATTGAGTTATTAATGAGATTATTACACAATATATAGAATTATATTTATATATTTTTATACTGAATATTAACAATATAAATTCAACATAAAATATGTCATTTATTAATTGTCACATAAAATTTATAAAATTTTTATACAGAGTATAATTAATATTTAATAAATAGGCTTAACAAGTTTAATAATAAATGATAATTAAAGTTTTTTTTTTTTAATTTTTATAGCGATCTATGATATGAGAAAAATTTTGCCTCTACAATAAGCGTATATTATTAATTTTTTTCTATTAACTTTTACACAATCTAGAAAATTCTAACTTTGTCATTCCAAAGTTGTCAGGATGACGCGATAATCTTATATAAAAAATGAATGAATCCGAGATTGGAATGAATTATTCCAGAGAATTTACGTCATGACTCGTGAAATATAGGTATAATGCTTAATACTCAAGTTTCTTGAATTTTCCACCACGTCATCGTGCGCGATGTTTGAACTATCCTTTTGAAGTAAATCCTACCTTTTTGAAGATAAATCTACCTCAACTCTGATAACTGTAAATATTTCCACCGACATTTAAAGCTCAAGAATTTTATACACGTAACATGTATATTGTCAGGCACGAAAAGTATAACAGATTTTTCAATTTGTTGCTATAAAAAATTGAATGCTTACTTTACATAATGTAATATCAGCTGTCGTAAATACAATCTCGTCATCTCATTATTTTGTCGATATTTATGGACATTTTTTTAAATGTCATATATAAACCTTTTATGTTGAAATGTTACATTCCTTTCGTTATCTTCAGCGGTAATATTTTATTTCGACGTAATACTTTATCTCAAATAAAATTTACTGCAAATAGATATTACGTCTTTAAATGACTATTATATTTCTCCACATAACTTTGATAATTTATGAGAATAATCGAAGTTGCATTCCCCGAAATGGTCGTTAACTGCAACCATTGCGAATAATTGAAATTATGAGTGAACAAAATGTTCACAGTTAAGTATATTTTTTAGTTTATATTATTAATACATGTATTATGTTGAAAAAAAAATGACAATCTTGAAGTTTAATTAAATTAAATTTAATTTAATTTAAATAAATTTTTTAAATATGTTTAATTGTATATATAATTAATTCCCCTAAAATCTTACGTGTGTGTACATTTTGTATATTTTATTTTATTTTTCATTTTTATCTTTACATCTTATTATATATCAATTCTCATTGCTTTTAATTCGAAACGATTGTTCATTCAAAGCTTAATTCTCTCTCTCGTCGATGTTTCTACGTGAGAATTTTATTACTGATTGTGAGATGATCGCGAATCCAATTATGCCGCTATGCCAGGCGTGCCGCCTTGAAATTATTAATCAGAAATCGCGTTCGATTAATCCCATATTATGTCTCGCTTTATCGGTTTCTATCGAACGGGCTGTTCTACCATTTACCTACAATCTCAGCACTCGATGAAGCGAAAAATTCTGTTGCGGGAAGTGACGCACGCGAGTGAGACGGGAATAAAGAAAAGAACTAGTCATAAAATTATTTCTCGTGTCTTAATTATAATTTATAATTCGGACAGTTCCAGAAATTATCAAAAAATGATATTTATATACAAAATTTTTTAAAAGACTTTAAAACACTAACAGGTTACTTAAAACGTGAAAGAATTTTTAATTGTACAGAAAATTAAAATCTTTTATAAAAAGAATTTTTTTCATGTAATAGATTTTTATTTTTATATATGTTGAAAGTTGAAAGACATACACTTTACATGCAGAAGAAGTTTATGGGTTCAAGTAGAAGCACTTTATAAGCATCGGAAGATGGATGGGGAAAGATATACCCGAGTTTTATCGTGAAAATGACATATTCTTAGACGAGAATTCGAGTCTCGAATAACTCGAATACAATGTTTGGCAAGGCGCAAAGATTTACTTGGGTTTAACTTTCGCTCTCAGTTATAACATAATATCGTTTATGATATAATCATATTGCGACCCATCTCTTACACGTTAATGTTTGCAAATTAATCGCTTTGCTTGACAATATGGCATTCTCTAACAGAAATATTCATAGCGTTATTATCTCTATTATTTAAATTAAAGAGAGAGGGAGAGAATTACTTGATTCTTGAATATTGGCGTGAATTAGAAAAAGCGAAAAGTCATTAAATATTTACATAGTCTCAAAAGTAATTTTTTTTAATTTTTTTTTTTTTTTTTGCAGAGAAAGAGAGAGAAATCTAATGTCTAAATTAAATTTTTAAGATCGTTTTTAAGCAATATATGTACATAATATAATATTAAAATATTTCCGAAATATTCTTAAAAATTATAAAATTTTTAAATATAAAAAGAATAAAAAACCAAACGCTAAGTTTTGTCGAACAAAATCTATAATACAAAAAAGTTAAATATCTTCTAGTTTTATAACCTGGAACACAAACGCTTGCTTGAAACTTCAACGTTTAAGCTCATCTTCCAAGCTTTCATGTTGTCTTTACAAGATGCCACCTTGCTTTATGGTCTTCAAGATAAATAAGCTTGTCTTTCTTAAGATGGGTTTGAAAAATTGTGATTTTTAAAGAGATATTTTGAAAGCTTCCACTGTATAGTTTTAGAATTATCTATGATTTACAATGATTAATAAACACATAAATTATAAATATACTTCTGTTGTATTTTAATTTAAAAAAATATTAAATCATATAAATCGCAAAACTTAACATTTTTTTTTTTTTTAATTTTATAAGTATTTTATTATATTTTGTTTTTATGTAATATTATGTTTGTATGTAACATTAACAATTTTTATTTTTATTTTTATTTTTATTTAATTTTTATTTTTATTTAATATTATTATATATTATTTTTATTTTATTTTAATATTATTATATATTATTTTTATTTTTATTTTTATTTAATTTTTATTTTTATATAATACCATGTTTGTATGTAACATTAACAATTTGTAAAAAATTTACAAAACCGTTCTTCAAACTTTTAATAATTATAATTTTAGTAATATCATTACAAGAGTATGTCAAAACGAAATACTGAAATAAGGAACATACAAATTATTGCAGAAACAATGCAATTTTCCTTTTCTTTCGTTCCTTTACTGCGTTGTGTATTCTCTTTCTTTTTTTTCTTTTTTTTTTTGTCAGTGGAACGCGAATAGCAGTATACGTGCATGATTTATGATGAAAATAAATATCTATTAATACATCGACTGGGATACGTCGTTCATTTTTCCAATAACACGACGGTGCAAATAGAAAACACATTCAATGGATTTCGGAAAAATTATTGTGTGTGCTCTTATTTTAAATATAGTAAACACGCGCAAAGAGAGAAGGAAAATCGAATAGATAGAAAAAAGTTTTGATAAAACTTCAGATATATATGTCACCTTTTCCGTACAGATAGTATATACTTTGGAGAGTAAAAGTTCTTCTTGAATCAAGTTTGCAAGTAGATCGAGGATTTTTGGCTAATCACATGCTTTAGGGATGCCAATTAATTATTAAGATTTTTTTTTTTTTTTTTAATAGACATTATTTTGATGCAACTTTAATAACCAGAGTCAGCAGAAATATTGAAAGTTAAACTTTAAGGTGTCACGAAAAAAACCAATCAATATAAGAGGATGTTACATCCCGACAGTACAAGAGATTATTTCTTTTCTACGATATAAATGTTTGATAATGTTATATAGAAATCGCGCTCGGTGAACTGTGCGAATCACACAAAGTATAATATTTTCAAAAGTACGCGGAAATACAGATCAGTGTGTAATGCTTTTCCCAACAACATAAATATAGTACTACTAGGATTGTCGAGCTGTAATATATTATTGAAACATTAATAATATTAATTGAACTTTGCAACTAACAATAAACAGTTTGTACAGCATATTATTTAATTAAAGTAATAAATATTGTTTATGAAACTCAAAGGTAATGAATTATATTCAGAACAAAATTTCTAATAAATAATGAAATAAGTACTTAGTAAATTAAGTAAAATTATTTGCACGAACTCATCGATATTTGGATTAAAGCACAATTTTCTGAAAAGTAATATATAATTCTGAGAATATAATAGAAAATAAAATAAACAAATTACAACGTAACAAAAATTTTATTTTGTAAATTTTAATTAAAGATAATTTGTATAAAAAATATTTTTAGAGGAAAGAATATGTTCTTCAAACGGCAAAATTCCGGAAAGTAACAACTAAATTTGCAATTTCCTCTCATTATTTATGCCATTATATCTTCTCAAGTGAGAAATACCTCACAATCACCATCATTATAGTAGTAGTTCACTTACTAGCAAATAGCTACAAATCTGTGCTATTATTACGCTATATGATTCCAAATTTATTGAATGTGTCTGGATCATTCACCTCGAGTCTTTTCCCTCTTATTTATAACCAATTTTATTACAGTTGACTTTGTTCAATCCTGCAAACAGAAATAATAAAATTGAACTTTTTAACAGAAAATTAAAATTTTTTGTGTACCAAAAAAAAATCATGAAAAATTTGATTGATGCTACCTCAAAATTAGACCGGATTATACGTTTAACCGAAACAAAAAAAACGATCGCCGTTTTATAAATCACGATACTTGCTTTATTTTTCTGCAATTTACTCCAATTTTGTTGTTCGGCCATTTCGAACGTTCGATTTTACGGTATTGCGATAAATCTTTTTATAGAAGAATATAACGTTCAAATTTCGCTTCCAATTAAGTATTTCGATAGCGCGTTCCATGATATCGATGGTCCAGCAATGGCTTGATCGCATCTCTAATTGAATTATCCGAGATTTACACAGGCAAAGTTCATGCATGCGAGGCAGCTACATTTCTGGTTAAATCATAATAAAATAATAAAGAGAGAGAAAGAAAAGAGAAATGTTTAAAAGGGTAGAGAAAGAGAAAAATAAGGCGTAAGAATTAAAATGTAATGTAATAAAATTATGATTAAAAATAATAATGCAAAAAATAAAATTATAGTCAGTTGGATTCGCTAAAAACAACGCGACGACACTCGACGTATTCTAATTTTTGTACTCCGCTATGCGACAGGATTTATAACGCTGCGATTTTTTTTCCATCTCTACGTTTGTGTGATAAAAAGAGAAAAAAGAAAAAATTACACCTGGAATTACCTGGAGAACAACTAGAAAACAGTCACGCACTAACTTGTAGCGTTATAATATAAATTATAAGCGCAATGTGATAGTGGCAAGAAATACGTGTATTACTCGATTACGTTTATAATTCGAATGAATAAATAACTCACAGGGATGGAAATAATATTCTACGATATTATCGGAGCACCGTAAACCACTCGTAATAAAATGTACTTGAAATAAGAGGGCATTTATTTCAAAAAATTGATAATAAAAAATACAGGATTATATTTCCATTTCGAAGAAATTTTTAGAACCAAGCTTTTGTTCATCCCAATCCGGTTTCTCTGCAAATCGAAAGCCAACAATTTATAATTTCTATCATGCGAATTCTTGTCGTAAAATCAATAGCAAGCACGGTAACGCCCATTTTTGAGTCGAGTTCTCCTCGCAACTCCCATTTCAAACGAAATTCTGGTATGGCATGTAGCCAATATCCCAAGTTGGATCGATTGTAAGATGTACCGCGAGTTTTTGCGAAAATCAATTTAACCATTTCTGTGATAATATATGCCCGAATAATAAAATATATATTAATAATAATTTATCTTTTGCGGTGTAATGTAATTTTATTTTCTGAATTCATTAAAAATCATACGATTTTATTTTTCTCAGGATATGAAATCTGAAAGACGTATTTAATAATAATGATAAAAAAATTATATAGATATTATTCACATTTTAAGCAAAAGTAAATTTTGTATCTCAAAATAATTAATATATCAGTAAAATTATAACAATTAGAATTGAAATTATTAGAATTGAAATTTCAATTAAACGTCAATAACAGTCTTTATTTAGGTATTAAGTTTTGTTGTCAAATGAACGATATTAATCGTTAATTTAATGATCAATGATGAGAAAATTAATATTAATATCAAAAAAACAAGTGCAAAATATGCGATAATCATTCACATCGAAATATCAATTTAAAATACAAAGAAAATATAATATATTTGGCGAAAATAGAATATATTTTACTTTATAACATATATATAATAATACATAAAAATATTTTGCAGTGGAAGGGGATCTTGACACATTGGTACGCGTTCTATGTTTTTCTTACTTTTGTGTACAGAGCGGTGGAATGTTACCAGTGTCGTAGTAATCTTGTTGTCATTCGCAAGGTGACAGTTGGCCGGCTGCGACACAAGTCGCTCTCCGTCCGTCGCGTCGTCGCAAATATTATTTTCCCGTAATTATTTACGATCACTTTGAGCGTGATTATATCAATTTGTATGTTTAATCTATTTTCTAGATCGACAACGCATTGAGATATCTGTGGAGACAGTCGCATTTCGCGCGATTATTCGTTTGAAGTATCATTCGAAATTTATTGTTGCTTCCAACCGATAATTACTTTGTATTTTTCGATTAGATTATATTTTATTTTGAGCTTTTTTTGCTTATTTCGCCAATTTCAATGTAATACTTCGATCATGTTCTCGATTTAGAGCGCAAAATAATACGCGCGAACTGTCGGATCGTGTGATTTGATTAACAGATAATCGTGAAATATTGACTTTTTATTAATAAGGCTTTGTGTTTGGCGTATTTCCGCGATTAAAATGCATTTGCGTCGAATATCGAATTACGATTATATATTTTCGCGTAATCCATCGTGTCTTGATTAACCATTAACGCGACTCGCGTAGTATGGCGTGACATCCGAGTGAAGTTGTCGTCGATCGTACGTTCGATATTTTCGCGCACGGGACGGATCGAGTGGCATCCGAACGCGTTTCATTAGTAAATATAGTCGTAATTAGCTTTGTATTTTAATATGCATTAGCTGTCAATGTAGCACAAATGCGGTTTTTGCATTTTGATGATTTGTTCCGTCGCATATTTCACGAGATTATTCGATCGAAATTTATTGCGTGGACAGTATCTTCGAATATTGCACATTCCGGGCATTTAGCTTCAAAATTTAAACTTATAATATTTGATTAATAGAAGCTTATAATATTTAAATATATAAACGAAAATTCTAATCTATTTGTTATTTGTTATTTACAGAGGCGTGAGAAGTGAAGATAAGAGCAAAAGGAGTAGCAATGCATTATGTCGATTTACACGACAAATTGGGCTGCGCGATTATCGGATTTTCCTTGACAGATATCCATTGTGTTAAAATGCATTAATGCGTGTGACGTCACGGATCATGTCGATCGCGTTTTCTTCGCGTTATTCCTCTCGTCTCGATGTAATAAAGCGCGAGTTTCCCGTGTATTCCCGGGAGTGTCGCTCAAAGTGCCGTGCGATTCTAGTTAACTTCATTTTCGCGAAGGTGTGTGCTGTCAGTGAGTCAGCTGAGCGAGAGAACCGGCAGGTGAGGAAGTGGAAGGCGAGGAGATATCGGACAACAGCGGGATAATCACTCTCGGTGAGTGTTAAATCTCATCTTTTATTTATATATATATATATATATATAATTTGAGTGACATATCCGATAAATTGAACGTGCCTTATAACACATTCGTGTTGAATAATAGATGACAGATCGGTACATGTGTACGCGTGTTAAGCCTCTATCAGACTTCGTATTGAAAATTAAAGATTGAAGATTAAAAATTGAAATTTGATTAATCAAACAAAAAGGACTAAATTTCTAGGACTTAAAGGATAAAATTTCTTTATCCCGATTGGTAAAATTTCTTGAATTTTCAATCTCAATCTTCATTGCGTAGTGTGATACGGGCTTTACGGGATGATATTTAAATATATCATTAGCCAAACTTTCGGCTAATCGGAAGCTAATCGTAATCCCCACATTTTCATAATAAATATATAAAAACTATTAAAATTACATATAAACAACATTTATTATCTAATCACATATAAGAAAAATAGAGATATAAAAAAATGGATATAAATTTTATATAGGTAAAAACGTAAAAATAAAAATACATATACACAAAAGCAAAAACCAAGGCTGAGAGAGATCCTTTTTGGGCACAATCTACGTGAAAGATAATCAACGAATTAATGCAAATATTAGTGACACTCTGACATATGGTAGACTGTCTTTTAATATGGAATTTCCACATTGACGAAACCGTTTCTTCCTATGATCTCTGCCGTTTTATAATGATGTCTCTCGCAAAATTCTTGAATCCTTTGACAAGCTTCCTCGAGCATATCGTCCGGTACGGTGATTACCAGTCTCATGTAAGAGGGATAATCAAAGCACTGGGGAATTAAGCAGGAAATATGAAAGATCAGTAAAATCACATTACATTTCCAAAAGGCTTTTTTTTTTAATTGACGTGCTTTATGATTAAAAAATATAGTCTTTCTTTGAATAAGGTATTAAAAAATAATAGAAATGAATAGAAAAATCGTGTCTTTTATCCTAATCAGTTTTATAAAATAGACATAATCATAAAATTAAATTATATTATTATTGTATATTTAAAATAACGGATTGTATATATTTTTATAATATTAATATATAATTTAAATATTTGATATTTTTGATGCGTTAGATAGAGAAAGAGAGATAAAGAAACAAGCTCAAAAATCGAGATTTATTGATTAATAAATAATTTTTGAATTTATCATTTAAAAATTTAATATTGCCACCCATTGCAAAATTATTGCAATAAATTTGTTTTACAGTTCCTGTAATTTAATATATTGAAAATATTTGTGGACACTTTGCATTCGCGTTAATTATTAAAAGGAATTTATATGTATTATATTTAAATATTTGCGCAACAAATTATCATTACAAATGTAATGGTTAGATAAATTTTACCATAAATTTAAAAAAAAAAACTTTGGTGTTTTTTCTTTTTCATGTACACGAATTTGCGAAATGACAGTTTGAAATTAAAAATGATCGATTATTAATTTAAACGATTATTAATTTAAACGTCATAAACGAACCTGGCCGGGCAGGCAGAACACGGATTCTTCCATTAGCAGTCGTTGTACGAATTCCAGGTCGGAATTAAATTCCGGAAAACACGGTAGATCGATGTAGACCTAGAAATCGATTCAATAATTTATAGCTCGTAAATTACAGACGATCGGTCCACCTATGGTATTTGCGCATAACGTATAAATGGCGATCGTGCACCGACGAATTGTACGATCTTTATTTATCGGGTGCTCGATTAACATTTACATGCTTTATCCCGCGTGATAGCGAACTGTCAAACAATACGCTGTGATTCTTGGAATTATGCAACAGTGTGACCGAGTTAATTTCAATGGAAATTATCTTACCATCATGTACATCGCTCCATCCGGCATTATCGGCTTTAGGCCCGGGATTTTTACTATACAGCTGTAAGCCAATTTGGAGTGCGACTGTAATATTGTCAATTTTATATTAGTAAATTTATGTCAATTTTTTTTTTTTTTTTTTTTTTTTTTTAATCGAGAAAACTTACATATAAGGTATGGATAACATCGTCGAAGAAATTTTGCGGCGTTTGACGAAGTATCGCAGGCAGGGCACCTTGAACAATTGTATTGCTGCCAATTATCCGTTGACTTAAGCAATGCAAACCTTTACGAATCTAAGTAAATTAAAGATTTATTAAGTTTGTATTAATTGTGTATATAATTTAAATATATTATATATATTATAAAATGTATTATAAAGTGAGCAACTTCTGGAAGAATTCGAATTTATGCAAGAAAGATTATACGTCAGGCTGTGTCTTGTAAATCCGAACAGACGTAGAAACTTTCAAAAGCGAGTTCGAGCTTAGACATGTCGAATTCCGTGTGAAGTCACTTCTAAAGACTTGATAATATTTCTCACAGACTTTGGATATTGTGCAAACATCGAACATGCTACAAATCGACAGTCTGTGCAATATTTGCCTATCAGAAAACATTATCAATTCTTACACAGTTAATCTTTTTTTTTTTTTTTAAAGAAATTTATATGAGATATCTATTTTAGAAATTTTATCTAATTTTATTTGAGAAATTTCGTGTTATAAAATTATAAAGCGTAGCAATGAAAGAGAGAAATTCTTCGGTTAAAAATTTTGTTACGTATAAAGATACGCTTGAATGAAAATGAGATTTTCGATTAAAATTCTTATTTTGATTACCTATCTGATGGCGGGAAGACTTGCAAAAGTTATTAAAGAACACAAATATATATTCAGTAACGATGTAGGACGCGGCGGTTCGAAGTTCGGCCAAAGGTGATGCACTTTTGCGAGGAATTAAAGATACGATTGCCGCCGATTGCCAAAGGATCGAAACTTTCATGGTAGAGAATAAAGTTTAATCAACGAAATTTAATCAAATACGTAGCGTGCGGTGCCGAACTCGCCACGATATGCCCGGTTTCATTACGGAAACAATGCCGCTAGAGAAGCAATTATTTTCGAGCTGTCACGTATTGTGCCAGTACTGTTTACTCACCTCGGTTTCGAGCACATTTTGACGATCGTGGATTATTATCCATCCCATGCGCCAGCCTGGTACCAAAAATCTGTAAAAAAAAAAGAGAGAATAAGATACGACTATCTAGTGTCAGATTTTATTTTACGGATCTTTTACTGTCAAGGTTACTTCACTTCTTACAAGAGATAACTTTATATCGCAATAATAAATTTTTATATATAATTTAAAAATGAAATATGCTTTTCTAAATAATTATATACAATTGATAAATTGATTCACAAATTTTAATTTTAATATTTGCACAAAAAAACTTATTATATATATTTATTGATTTCCCTAAAATGTTTCTCAAAATTATTTACTAAAATTATTTACTATTTTCTTAAAATTAATATACAGGAATTATTTTAAAATAATGTAAAGAGTCTCGCTCCAATTTTTGCGATAGAAAGGCAAAATTTAAGCTTTCAAACAGAATGTTTTTTTTTTTTTTTTTCTTTATTGCTATATGCAATTTTATTTAGCACGTACAATTATTGTGCAGTTGCAAAAAGTTTGGCGTGCGGCGTAAATTCAATATATGTATCAAATATACATCCTTTATTCTCCAAAATAATTTTGTTATCTTTTTTTATCTAGAAGAGAAAAGCTTAAATCAATTACAATTATTAATCTGTTATCATTATATTAATAATGAATATTATGAGTAGGACAACGTATAATCCTGTATTAAAATAATCTCATTTTCATATTGATTTTGCGGGCAGAGTATTATACTCTTTTTTTTCCAATTTTTCTTCTCATTAATACTGATATTACTGTGTTAAATAAAAGAAGCAAACTCGGCAATTCACGTTTAATTAATTTATTCCAAGTGAATCTGAATATTTCATACGAAGTAAATTATATTATACACAAAAACTCTTTGAGAGAAAGATTCAATTGATTTTGATTATAAAATATTCATTTTAATATATATTTCAAGTATCATATTTTAATAGAAATTTGCATTGCACGATATTTACTTATTAACTCTATATATAGTTTTTTCTCCTATTATTGCTCTGCTATTATCTGCTATATAGATTTGTCTGCTATTAAATCATCGCATAATTATAACATATTTATGTAATTCATCCATTATTTATTTTATTAGAATAAACTACTATAAACGCGCGCTACGCGCCATTTATTTTGTGTGTATACAATTACTTACATATTAATTTTAGTTTCCTACTTTTTCAAAATAAATGAAATAAAAATTACACACCTATTTAATATTTAAACGATCAAATGTGTCACTCGGTTATGACAAGCTTTTATTGATATAAAGTAATGTTTGGTGCATCGTCGAGATAACCAATCAGTATCGCGAGAAAGAGATAACAATATTGCTAGTATCGATTTAATATGCCTTTTTAAAAGTAGATATCTCAATTAGGGCTGCACATTATTAGAATATTATACGTGTGTGTGTTGAATAAAATAAATAATATAATAATATATTATGATATATAATAATAATATATAAATAATAATAGACAAAAATAATAAATGGTACGCTATTTGATCGTTATTAATCGTTAATTTAATAATTGTATAATAATCTATAATTTAATAATTTATAATTTAAAATTCTTGTATAACTTAATATTTTTATATTACGTCACAATATGGAAAATATTTCGGCAGTGAATTAACAATAATATAATATTCGGCTTTGGCGATGTAAACATTCGCCATTATTTATGTTTTACGGCTTTGTTGTTATTCACACGGTGACACTTAAATAGTATTGTATTGGTGTGGGAGAGACGTTTTCTTTCCCATTTATCACTCGTACGACGACACTTGAACAGTGATATAGTTATTTCGTGACGCTTTGTCAATTTTTTTTTTTTCTAAACGCGACAAAGATTGGGAGATAATTTGATATAATTAATTCTCTCTCCATCTCCTTATCTTCCTCTCCCTCTCTCTCCTCCCTCTGTCTTTCTCTCTAAGTAACTATATATATATAATAAATTCAACGATATATATATATTTATATATCGTTGAATTTTGCATAAAAAAACGCGATTTATTCTTAATGTCGAAATTTATGGCATGTAAAATACGCTGTATTTTACAATGAAAGATTTAGCAACAGCTGCGTTTAGCAACAACTCGTTTACAACTAATATAGCGATCGTAAATTAAGTTGCGTTTCCAATCTGATATCGTCGGAACAATGGAAGCGTAATCACGAAACTTTGGAATAACGTCCTTTGGTTACGAACGTTTTATTCACGCTCAATCAATCTTCGCCATATTTTTCGAAAATCAAACGAAAAATTTTACAGCGGAACTAAGGAATCTTTTCGTCAATTCGTTCACGAATCGTTAGTTTCGTTATATATTTTCGCGATGAAAGAAGATAATAGAAGGTAACATACTGAAAGTAAGGAAAATTTTGATAAAAAAATCGGAAAGAAAGCACTGTATAAAATTATTTTTAAGGAATACATATTACCGCATTTATATAATATTTAAAATAAATATAAAATGTGGTTGTTTTTTTTTTTTTTTGCGAAAAAAATTATTATTATATTCTTTAAATTTGTAAATTCTTGGTTTTATACGCGCTTTTTTATCAAACATTAAAACTTTGTGCGGCGAAAATTCTTACATTTCACGTCGACCTTCGTTACTCTTGACCTCTCTCTTGGTTTTTAAACCATTAAACATTAAATATATAACGCGGCATTGTTTCAAGAGGTAGAATAGCTAGCCGGTCGTTTTATTTAATACGCGAAAATTATGCATTAAGCTTGCGCGTAAAAATTCTAGAATGTTAGGGAAAATCTCGGGGTTTCAACACCGAAATACGTTCCAACATACCTTTTAGTCAGTCCGCTGCACGACAAAATAGGAACTTCGGTCGATAGAGACGCTAACGAGTGGAAAGTCCGTCCTGGAAATACCTGAAAACAGAGGAGAGGCGAAAAATGTATTTGCTCATAATAGGCACGTATTTTTCGCCTACATGTGACAGAAAATAACGCAAAGTGACAGCCAGACGTTACTTCCTGTCATCGAATTTTTCCAAAAAGCTTCTGCTTCCGTTATACGTCACGTCATAAATCACATAGAATTTGTGTGTGAGTACTTTTTGTGTTTTAAGTTATAATAATCAAATTTTAATTATAAAAATTTATTAAATCTTTTTGCATATAATATAAATCATATATTATTAAAGTATAATTTTTTTCTGAAAAAAGATTCAAGCAAAAAAGATTCTTATTAAAAATGTATATAACAATATTAATTTCAAGAACAGTCTTTCGAATAAAATCTAATTTCTTCAATAAAATTATTGTAAAACTTAATTATCGTATAAATACATTTTCTTCGCGATCTCCTTGCAAACGAAATGCAACGCAACCTTTCCGAATTAATTGCGTATCCCCTTGAAAACAAAAGGACGTGGCGCGCGTTTTATTTCGAAGCCCGCAAATGAAACGATTTGTCACTTGATTCTTATGGGGAAAGCGTAATATTCGGGCACGTACCATGTGCTCGTAAATCTCATCGGCTATAATGGGTACGTAATAACGAGCGGCGATGTCGAGAATGTCAAGTATATGGTCGCGACTGAACACAGAGCCGCACGGATTCGAAGGATTGTTTATAACAATCGCCGCCGTCGACTCGTCGATTTGCGCCTCCAGGTCGTCCAGATCGATCTCCCAGCCGAGTTCAGGCTGCGAAACGAACGATTAATATTAATGGGATGCATTCGGCTCGAATCATCATCCCCTCTCTCCCTTATAACATACAAAGTGTCTCGGAAAAAATGGCGCGTTTTTTTTTTCCATTGAAATTTTTTGACAATTTCGAATTTTTTGCAAATCGAATTTGACCGCAGTGAAAACATTTAGATTACAATTTCAACAAATTTTTTTTTTTTACAAGTGCGCGTTAAAACAAAAGTTTGATCTTTTTTTTTGACGAAATTACATTTCGCTAAATTTAAACGAAACAATTTATGGGTAAATACTTTGAGTAAATGTATTTTCACGTGTGCTCTTTTTCAAACAAAATAATATTTAGAGATACATATTTCATAAGAATAAAACGCATAAATATACGAGCGAGGAAGCAATAAAAAGTACACAGCAATAAAATTGCCGGAACATTTGCACAGATTTTAAAGGATTTTACGTACATAAGCGACAATATTTATGCGTGTACGTGTGAGGAGATCGCGCCAGATGGATTACAAATTCCTTGCACATTCCGCCTTGTAGACAATTAAAGCTATAGCATTACGGTCGTAATTACTTCTTAAGAAAGTAAAATACTTCTCAACGATACGTAGCAAAGACGAGATGTTAAAACTTGCCGGTAAGCGAAGTTGAAAAGGATGGAAATTGCTTCATTAGCACTTGGGTTTAACATTTGAAGAATTCCCGAGCGTAGATTTGTCGTAGTGAAGAATGATTTAAATATGATTGCGTATCGTTTAAAGTCATTACGCAATGACGGCTTTAATTGGCTCCAAATTTTACGCTTACTATTTTGCGAAAGGAATGAAATCTTCTTTCAAAATTTGAAATTTACAAAATTTCTCGAAATAATAAAATTATTTAATATTAAAAATTTAATTAAATACTTTTTAGCAAGCTAAAATAAAGAGAAGCCCACCATTTGATTGTTATTACAAACTACGCTTTAAATTTTATTTGAAAAAAAAAAAAAAAAAAAAAAAAAAAAAAAAAAAAACAAAAAACAAAAATTTTAAAAACCCAAATTTTTCTTTCTTGGCAGCGTCTAATGGAAAATATATAATTAACGTGGGTGTGATAAAAAATTTCGTCTGCAATCTGCTCTCGCTCTGCATATTAAAACAGGACATTATGCACACTCATTGTTTTTCGTGATATTCAAGCTATACGGACGGTTAATAAATTTAAAGATATTAACGAAATGGAATATTTTTGCATATAAAGCCGTTTGCTAAGCCTGATTGTCTCTTGATGTGCGTTCTGTAATAATGCGTAACTTAAGAAATATGGCGAACGCCTGTTATGCACGTTTCTTATTAATGACGGTGTAACACGGTAGCGTGTAATACTACCTTCTCTTTTACAGGCGCGATTATTACAGAGTAGCGCTGTCACTGTGGTATCGATCAACATTTTGTACGTTATCACAGGGATATAGAAAGTGTTCATTGCGCTGTTCGTTATCTATATGATTTAGAATGCATATTAAACAAATAAATCAATTATTAAACAATTCAAAATTTTTTAAATTATATTAATATAAATTTTTTTAAAATTTATAATTATATTAATATATTATATTAATATAAATTTTTTAAAAATTTATAATTATATTAATATATTATATTAATATAATTTTTTTTAAATTTATAATTATATTATAATTATATTATAATTATATTATATAATTATATTATATAATTATATAATTATATAATTATATTATAATTATATTATAAAAATTTATAATTATATTATAATTATATTAATATATTATATTAATATAAATTTTATTTACGAAATAGAATTTTAAAAACAGAATTTATTTAAAAAGCGCAATACTTCTCTTTTAGAATTTATATATTCTTATAAATAAATATTTTTACGTGTCTTTGAAAAAAAAAAATTGACTTTTTATTATATGTTTTTTTTTCCGAAACAGTTGTTTTATTTATATTCAAAATATTCGATAAAAAAAAAACTTTGATTTGTATTTATATAATGATTGGATTATTACACGAATATAATCGTTACATACTGTGTGTGAATTTTAAATTATTAATAATCTAGTCAAACGAATACTACATTTTGATTCGTCATCATCTACAGAAGCAAAACTGAAAACCAGTAGTTGCCACGCATAAATCGATAAATTTTATTATATTGAAATATCACTTGTATGTGTAAATGACATAATTCGTTTTCACAATTGTCGACAGTCAAGCGGTTATTGATTAGTTACGTTTAAAGCTCTGCGTTTAAGATAATATCTACTCGTAGATTGAAATTTATACCGAATAACAATATATTCGTGCAAAATATATTTTAAATTAAATTCAATTATTTCATATATATATTAATATATTTATTTATATATTTATAATTTTGTTAGAAGATTCATATGAAAATTATAACGAAATATTATTTTATTCTTTATTATTAGATACACATTTTATTGCGTAAAATATATTTATGTCTAATACGTACGAATACGTCGATTTTCTTTTTTCAAGAGGGATACTCACAAGTAAATCGTACGATTTAACCGTAATACCAAGACCCTCCGCCAATGTTCGATAGATCGAAAAACCGGGACGTGGAATTAAGATGTTTTGGCCTTCTCGTGCTAAAGCCGTGATACACAAGTCAAGTGCGCAAGAACATCCACTACATAGGATTACGTCCTAGGGCAAATATTGAAATGCGAAATAGATTATTTACGTGATACTTTTATTCGCGCTATATTAAATGAATGTGCAGTAAAAAACTAAAAAATAACTTTTTTCACGATAAAAACATTTTTAATTATTTTCGTATCTTTTACGCGCTTTTTATATTTTTTAAAGAATTTATTCGATATATTTTGATAAATTTTAATTCTGTATTGAAATTAAAAAAAAAAACTATATACGAAATTAAAAAAAAAAAAAGATGTACAGAAATTTGATGGAAAGGGAATTTTACATAATTATTTATTGCAAAAGTTTTATTGCAAAAAAATAATGTATATGCAATATTTACGTGCAGATTATAATTATAGAACACGAATATATATATGAAGGGACATGATTAAAAATTCTCTAAAGAGAAATAATATTATTTTATGATTGTGTAAGTTTAATTTTCTCTTCTTTTCTCTCACTTTCTTTCTCTTCTCTTTTTCTATCATTATCTGATATATAATATTATGTAAAGTTTTCAAAAATGTTTTTCGAATATAATTTCATATTTTTGCTCGGATAATTCAATAAATCGCTTATGAAATTAAAAACTCTGCTCATTCGTTTTCAATACTTTGTATTTTTTATCGATATATCTCTCCTTTTCTATCTGTGATTTCCATCCCGCGAGATTTTACAGCGCCAAGTTAATTAACTATCCTCGAGATTGTACGAGTGCACGGAATATACTCTACAA
This sequence comes from Cataglyphis albicans, assembly GCA_038406275.1. NCBI lineage: Eukaryota > Metazoa > Arthropoda > Insecta > Hymenoptera > Formicidae > Cataglyphis > Cataglyphis albicans. The sequence goes on along the minus strand of JBCAUJ010000005.1, from coordinate 2,835,738 downwards.
TCGGCCTTATCATGGAAGCGACTGGAAGAAATATTTGCAGTTCTCTTACACGCCCGAAACCGTTATTAATATTTAAATAACTTTGGCAATTTTTTGGCCCCCCGTTTTATTCCTCTTGAATAAATAACAATAAAACATCCATGTTGAATAAATAAAATACGACCGTATACACGCGACGAGAAACCTCAGCGTCACTTGTCAATGACTTCAAATTAGTGATTTCGCGACACGTGTTGGCCGATCTGTCATCGATATAGGCACGTGTGCATCGTACCTTGGGATCGACTTTCACGAACTCATTCGAGCTGTACTCAGCTACGGCTTCTCGTGCCCTTTGATAACCTGTGGATAATGGATAAATCAATTTTCCCTTTTCTGAATAACCATAATTAATATTTAGTTTGTGATGTAACATGTGTGATGTGAATATATATTTCTTGTAAAATATATAATTGATAATTAATATCATATATATATATATATATATATATATATATATATATATGTAATTATTAGTAATTATGTAAATTTAATTATATAAATAATTTAAATAATATATTTTAAAAATTTATTTTAAAAATAGTAATGTAATAGGATATTCAAATGTGAAATTTCAATTATTAACAAATTTGTTTTTTATCATTTTATTCGCAAATTAAAGAAAGATTTAAATTACGATTTAATTAAAGTCATTAAAGATCTTAAAATAAAACATTATCATTTAATAATAATTTATTTAAAAAATAGTAACGTAATAGGATATTCAAATGTGAAATTTCAATTATTAACAAATTTGTTTTTTATCATTTCATTGGCAAATTAAAAAAAGATTTAAATTACGATTTAACTAAAGTTATTAAAGATCTTAAAATAAAACATTACCTGTGCTCGGCGCATATCCGTTGTATAATTGCGAAGCCACGCTCTCTTGAACGGCCTCGATCACCTCCTTTGGCGGCTTCAAATTGCCGAAAGTCGTAGGATCGCCTTCAAAATAACACGTAAGACTTGTTTGAAAAATGCCGTGAATTTTAATTATATCGGTTATCGCGCGATAAGCCGTTAATCATATAAATCCAATTCGCCGCCAAACATTTGTCACTATAGTTTCACATAATATTACATAATACTACATAATAGCTAATTAGGCGTATGTCGTTGATTGCTGAATTATCACTAGCGTAATTGTAGGAAATGCCGTTTACAGACGCGTTATCAAAGTGTAACGAAACAGTCACTACTCGGCTCGCGGTCTCGATATATTGTAATGGCAACTAATTAATTGTTTCCCGGAGACTACGCCTCATAGTCAATCCGAAATTTCTATTATATCGTTAGTGACGTAAATAAAATTCGAACTCGTCGAGTTCGAAATTTACGTAATTAGAATTTCGTGGCCGTTAATCGGGAAGAATTGTGTTTCGACGATGTTACTGTTGACATTTGACCATATTTATATTTCATATTTTTATTTCACTCGATGTATTGATTAATATTGATACGAGCGTTGAAATTTTTGAGAGAATTGTCAGCAAATTATAAATTGCATACGTTATACAGATATATTGCAACGTCGAAAGTCTAGAATTTTCACGAATAATTGGTTTTACTAATTTCAAGTAACTAATTTTCAGTTTGCGCGCGTATATTACTTCATGCTACGTACATGGAAAAAAATATTCTACATAGAGTATGGACTCTGATAGTTTCTACCGGGTTATGTAAACAGAAAAAAAATAACAAAAAATAAAATAATCCTGACTTCTTCGAGAAAGTCATATATTTCAACTTTAATTTTATTAAATGTATTTTCTCTCTCTCTCTCTCTCTCTCTCGTGTTTTTTCTACATTTATTTTTTCTCTTATACATAATATTATTAATAAATATCTATGCAGTTTTTTTACGACTTTCTTTACTGCTGGATATAACTATGTAGTGTATTTGCACTATCTTTTTTTTTTTTAATGAAATTGATTTTTTGGAAGTGTGAGTTTCAAAAATAATGAACATTTCTCTCATATGAGAGAAGGAAAAAATGTAATAAAATTTCTCGTCTTTGCTATCGATCCTTCCAGCGTATTATGAAACTTATAAACCGGTTTTGGAATATTTTTGGGATATAATCACACACATCCTGAAAGTTTCCCGAAAGCGGGATATACATATATGCTACTTCCGTATCGTTCAAAATTTACTGAAAATTCATCCTTTTCGTCAAAACTATAAAAATATAATTACATAAATACAATACATAATATAAAAATATTTTAACATCATAACTTTTGCTGTACTTATTTTTTTATAAAAATAAAAGACAGCACTCTTCGAACATTTTCGCACTGCTGTTCCATTTTCCGACATTGTTATCTCCTTCGAATTGCATATGTATAGAATCAAAGAAAGCTCCTGAAAATATATATGTAGCCGCTGGCATATCTGGGATAAGATTCGTATCGAAATATATTTAGATTAGCGTGCTCACACACGTGTCAGTTTTATTCTGTTTCGGTATGAAATTTGCTGAGGACGTTTTTCCGATACATTCTGACACATCCGCATTTTGCATCGCTCGTACACTGTAAATGTTAAGAGGAGGACTCACGCGTCACTACAATTTTAACTTTTAAAGCCTTTTAACTTTTCACCGCTTATACAATTCTATGGATAAGTTAAAATCGCGTCTCTCTGCGCAGTTGAAGTTTGAGAATTTCCTAAAGAGTTAAAATAAACAAAAATATACTAAAGTTCTGGGATAAAAATTCTTGAGATGCTTCAACTTTACGTACGTAATTCTTTATAATAGTTTCATAGCCTCTTTCATTTTTACCAACAAAATACTGCGAAAGAATATTCGTGGAAAATAAAAAAAAAACGTTTTTAATTTGCTGTTCTTTAATATTTACTCTCAATATTTTATTAAATATGTAGAGGAGTTAATAAATTAATTTCTTCTCTTTTAATATAAAATCGAAAGCGTTTACAGAATCGAAAAAAATTGATATAAAATCGAAATTTTTCTGTCGAAACTTGCATCCAGAAATTATGGAAGCTGATATTTTTTAGGAAGACTATTATTAATTATTTTCATTATTTGCATTATTATCAAAAAAGTATAATTCCATCTAAATATTTTGATATACCATATCTAATAAGAGTTTTTTCCTTTATAAATTAGGCGTCGTAGGAATTTGATTCATCCAGGTATATTGGAATTGTTTTACTGCTTGGAAAACTTTTATGCGATAAACTTTCGAAAAAGTTATTTCTTCTAGAAATACAGCAGAATCGGCAAACGAAATATTGTCTATCTTGCAGCGCGTCTGCGTATCAATATTTTCCAAAGCGAACTGTGTATTAAGTTTCAATATTTCCGGACCGAGAGAGAGAGGAGTATGAAGATTTTACAAAGAAGTTAACTCCGCTTTTTTTTTTCCTTTTTTTAATCAGATTATAAAAGAAAACGAAATGTAGTACATATATTAGCGCGAGTTTCAAGGAAAGTTTTCTTTTATTTTTAAAAAAGTTAAGAAAATTTTATTTTTAATTTTTCATCTGATAACATAATTAAAATAAACAAGATTATATGATTATCTGTTATCGTACCGATGAAATTTTTTTTTTATATAAAAAAGTCGTAAACATGCGTCTCTCGTAAATTTATAAATTCCAATGAAATATCACTGATCATGTATCAGTGCTTGTTCAAAAAATGACATAATAATTATTTTATAAATCTAACAATTTCAAATTTATTGTAACGTATGATAAAAGCGATCACTCACGCACAAGCACACGACTATAAACCTCGTAACACATAATTATCTTTCATTTAAATTTTGTTAAAAAATGATTAAGTTGAAATATTTGTAGAAAAATATTGAAATTTGATGCGAAGATAATAAATTACCGTTGACGATAAAAATAAATTCAGTTAGAGTCAATATTATATCTCCTAGAGAGATATCGCATGCGAAAAATAACATAAATATTTTATACTCAAAAACACGAGTATAGTCCGAATCGAACGATATTTTCGGCGTAATTTTTGCGGAATTTCCGAGTTAATCAAAATATGCTTTTTCATATTTCCCTCGTATTTCGCTACATATTCGACCCACCGATCGATATATCAAACTTTTTTTTTTTTGCGATGGCCGGTGACCATGCATATTGAAAATCTACTCGTAGAAAACAGCGAAAGTTTGCAATTTGTATGCATTTACTCGCATTTACCAATATTGCGCCTTTGTAGGTGGCTCTTCATTTGCATTTTTTGTCTCAAGTAAAATAGATAAAAGTATAATAATTTTATTTATCGATCTTACGGCTTGAATCATGACGTTTCATATAACAGTGAGTTTTAGATATAAGTTGCTACAATTTTACAGCGAAACGCTGTACAATGTACTCCGTACGAAATACTTTTTAATTACTATTTTGTTTCATTACATTAGCGAAACTAAAGACAGATTATATTGTAGTTTCACGTGCGTGTCACGCGCTTATCGCTGCACAACTTTTATAATGAAGAATACGCGATGTCTACAATCCTCTTCTTTTTCTTCTCAATGGAGAATGATCGGTTCATGTCTGTTATCTCGGCTTAAAAAAAAATTACCGTTTAATTACACCATCATGATACATCATCTCGTGTTTTTCTATTTCATTTTTTATACTGAGTAAAGGATAAAAATCCAGAGAATTAAAACAGGATTGTCAAAAGTTGTATAATTAAAGGTTGCTAGAAAAATTTTTTTAAATCGCGCAATAATTAAATTTAATATTATATATATATATATATATATATATATATATATATATATTTCTCTCTTTCCTATACATGTAAATAATTTGATTATTATATAAAAGATATAAAATGAAACATGATATAAAATTATATTCACATAAATTCATGTACATGTATAATAAAATTATATAAAATGAAAAACAGACATTTATAATGACTTAATAGTGACTAGATAATAAGAAAAGAAATAGCAAATAAAGATATAAATATTATAACGAAAAATATATTTAGTGTTTATAGCGAAAAAAAAAAGACGAAAGCTTATAACAACATATTTGCAAAAAAAAAAAAAAAGATAAAATGTTGGAAAAATGACAATAAGATTCAAACTTTCTTGCATTTACGCTCCTTTAGCCAATCTCTCTTGTTCAATCTTAGAAACACAAATATATATTCTCATAAAGACGATTTTTCAACTCACCAATAGACAAGGCGATCATCGGCTTGTTGGGGTTCGGCTCGACGACGATGTTTTCCACGATCGATCTTATAGGATTATGCGTATTCCGAGCGATGTTGGAGGCGCAAACGTTCCAACGTTCACGAAAACTGGATGCGGACATGTCGTCGTGAGCGGATAAAATCTCCCGCGGAAACCTCACCTGTCGATCTTTTCGGTAGGCAACTATGTGAAGAGATACGCGAGATGTCCTCCACAGGAGATAATGTACGCAGATCTGTCGCGATAACGCAGATATTTACGGAATATATGGACGATTCTCGCACGGCTCGCTCTCTGTCACTGAGCCCCAATCGAGACGGCACGCTAATAATCTCTACGAAATGCTCTACGGAGGCTGGAGGACAAACGAACCGGTCGGATTGGTCCATTCGATACCACACCTTCTTTCATAATTAATTAAATGGATTCCGTGCTTGCGTAGGGAAAACGAGCACCTTGAGAGCGACTACGTCAACGTCGTCATCCGCGCAAGAGCAAAACAAGAGTATGCCCGTCTCCGTTCTCCTATCTACCGTCGTCGTCGTCTCAGAATGTGGAACCTCAACCTCGCCGCATTTTGTTGCGTTCTCTCGCTAATGTTTATGCAATTATACCTCGTAACTGTTTACTTCGAGTTACAGTCGCGAGTTATTCGAACGCCGCTTTGGCAACGACGACGTTACGAATGGGCGTTTGCTCGTTAATTTAACGCGGCGTTGCTAGATTTGCGTACCTGACAAATGTCAGAGATGAACCGCCGTGAATGAACCGACGCAGAAATGCTTCCTATCTGCAAGAAATCAGACAAAAATACTCGATCGAAGAGATGTAGACGCGAAGAAGCTAGAATTGAACATTAACTTAATTTTTCTATATGCTCTCTCTCTCTCTCTCTTCCCCCCCCTCTCTCTCTCTCTCTTATCGTGTGACTTTTTTTGTATACATAATTTGCAAATATATTATAAGATTATATCTTATTACATATAAAAACTGCTCATAAACATTTGCATAAACCTTTTTTTGAGAAAAAAAAGCAGAAATAATAATTATATATATATTTTTATGGATATGATTTTACAAATATTCCTTTACAATTTTATCACACACAAAATTATATATAAAATATCTTTATTAAATAATTATACAAATATAACTCTTGATTATAAATTAATATTTTATTAAATTTAATAGATATCATTATGTGTATAGATATATATAATATGTTGTGTGTATAATGATGATTACATGTATAAAATCCTCGTGAAATTAACAGACGCAAATTCAATGACTGCCGAATGTTGTTATTGGAAAATAAAATTTAAATGAAATCATAAATCTATGAAAATATTGCAAATATGCATGTTGGTTTATTAAAGCTTCAAGTTTATTAAAACAAACACATAATACATTGGCTCTAATATTGATCAGCATTTTTTTCATAAAGGTAAACAATTGATTTTTTTTTTATATACATATATATTTACATGTATATAAAAAAACTTCTTATATTTGACGTCAAATATAAGAAGATAATTAATAGAGAGAATTTGATAAAAAGCCAAATAATAATCGCGATTTTCCCATAAAATGTTTGATCAAAATATCTTGTTTGTCGATTCCATTTACATCAGACGAAGGTGCGCAAAATTTAACTTTCGGGGCATTTATTACAATATACGATACTTTTTACAATAAAATAAATCGAAATTTTACACGACGTTAAAAACTCGCGTCGAAAACACGGAGATCTTTTTGGAGCGAAATGGCAATTGTGGGTTATTTGTGATTTGATAAATGCTACATTGGCGCAGAAAAAAATACAAATACATGTAAATTGCTCTCGATAGAGGATGCATTCCAAATAAATTTCAAGCATTGTCCAAACGATTTTTCGTTTTGTTTAATCCGCGCGTCACTGGCAGAAGAAGAGTGTATCTAGATGATGTAAAAATGCTCTGAGTGTCATCTTGAAGATGCCATAAATACAATCTCAATGGTATTTCGAACACATTCGTATCTCATTTATTTATTTCTCTGTTGTTCGGATCTGCATTTAAATCAAGATATTGATACTCGTTCAATTTCGTATTTGATATTCATCGGAGATTTTCCTCGAGAGGACACAAAATCATTCAGGCAAAATGAGAAAGATAAAATAAGAAGTTCAAAAGGGTGCTAATTGTAAATTAAAAGAGTGCATTCTATTGTATAATCTATATTATGGAAACATTAGCTTAAAATTAAAAGCTTTGAAATATTTTTAGCAATCCGGATAAATCCCTATATTTACATGTTTTTGTCTTATAAATTAAAAACATTAAATAAATGCAGGATATACGCATATATTGAATATTACACTTTTTGTGTACTATAAAAAATTACAATCTTTAATATCAAATAATATCAATCTTTAATATCAAAATTTTAATCAATATTTTTATATGTATAATTAATTAATATTTTTATTAGCAAATAATAATGTCTTGTCAGAGAAAGAGATTTTTATACAAAATTTCTATTATACATTAATGTGTATTAACATAAACAAGCATACAAAAAATGTATAAAAATACAAAAAAAAAAAAATGTTATTTAAATTCATTTCAAAAAATTGTTTTCTTCTTACGATCGCTTTTGTGAAAAATTATTTTGTAGCATTTCAGAAAAGATCAAACTTTAATTAAGCACAAAGTTGCTCTAACTCTAATCTCAGGGCGTAGATACAATTTGTTAACGTTATAGAAAAATAATAAAATTTTTTTACACGACTTTACGTATAATAAAAATTTTAGAACGAATTATACAAGCGCAATTATTAAATTAATTATAATTACTAAAGAGAAATTAATGCATCGGGGCAACTTATGTTAACTTCCACGCACAATTTTGCATTCGCGAAGCTTTATTTCGATTGACTATACGTATGTATACCTTACTAAAATAACATAAACATCGCAACTTGCATTTGTATTCTATTTTTATCATTATATTTGTTCTTTTTAGCTTCTATAAATCCAGTGAGAAACAAAGATCATTGGTTAGTACTAAATTAAAGCGTGGATGGATTTTTAGCGGGGCTTCCCTGCTTTCAAAATGAATCTCGGAAGGAATGCTGCGATGCCGGTTTCACAATATTTTAAAAGTTTGTCGATGTGCCGGGACTGGGCCAAGATGGAATTTTAGACATTTCGTGACTCGATTTTACTGAATACGGCACGTGTGTCGAACCAAGGCTCCTCTCGTTGGAGGCTCGACTGCTCGCTATGCTAAACACATTGGCCTCAGCAGGATTCCTTTACGACGGACGACATCTCTCCTGTAGCGCTATGCTCTTTCAGACTCTCTCGTAAACTTTCTTACCGCGTTATCGATCGATACTGAGATATATATGCCGGAATTTTCTTCACGACGGGAATCTTGAGTAGGAAGTAATGGTGATAAAAACGGTACTATTCAAACATAATACAAAAATATTATATACCTGACGCTAAAAAGAAATATAATGTCATGTATAACGAAAAAATGTAACCGCAAGAATATCATTTTTATTTATTTATGTATCATTTATTACCATTAAACAATCATTTATTCTGATCGAGGGCAATTTTTTATATTTAATCTCTATGTAAAAAAAATTTAAGCCTTTTATTTATTGATTTGAAAATATAAAAATTGCAATTTCAATTTAATTTTACTATTGATAAAAAAAATCAGGATGCTATTTTTATAATTTATTACTTTTTATTCGTTAAGACTGAAATTTAAATGCCAATTGCGATCATATAATATCATACATGGGCATAATTTTCGTAGCTTTGTCCTCTGAATTTTCGTAAATTGCGCAAAATCAAATTTGAGTGAAAGTCAATATTTATTAGATATGTCAAAAATAACTCGTGAAAAATAATATGAAAATTTTAGAATGCTTGTCAAAATGAATAGTTATCATTTAATTTAGAAATTAATATAATTGAAATTCTGAAATACTTACCTAGAATTTTGGAATCTTAAAATTAATATAATTGAAATCCTAAAATACCCGCGTAACCATATTCTTGAATCGTAAAGATACTAATACGTATCGTTTTTTCCGTTTCCTCATTTAAAAACTATATTTTGGTTTATCATTCCTAATCATTAGCTAATTAATTGAATATTTCGCCAATGATATTTTACGCATTTAAATGCGCATTATGTCATGCTGAGATATACATATATCTCCTGTTATTTCGAAAGCAGAAATAATCTGAATTATTCATAAATTTATTTTTTTTAAACGCGTAGTTGGCTGATCTTTAGAGGCTCGCCTCTAATTACTATGCTGTAAGCACGTTCATTAACTTCAGAAAAAACTTGTGTTGACAGCGTTTCTGTCAAAAATTCTTATGTATCATTATCAAATATACCGATATAACAGTTCTCTGTCGTGAATTCTGCGATCCAATATATATCCATTGCACATCTTTTTGGCATCGAACTTTTTGATACCTCTCTCATTATCATATTATTTCTGCATCGTAAAATTTTATTAAAAGATGAATTTAATTTAATTAAAGTGTTTTATATCATTTATATATATATATATATATATATATATATATATATATATGTATGTATGTATGTATGTATGTATATAAATATATATAATAAATAAATTAATTTTCTATATTTATAATATATCTAAATGCGAAATAAATATGTAAAAAGTTGGCAAGACAGGAAAGGATGCGACGAAAGTGGTACAATTCAAAAATAAATTCGCATATTGTAACTCTATACTTTCCGCATATCGTATTCTGGAGCACTGAAAGTATCGCCTGGAAGTCGACTTGATGTATGCACGAGAAAATGTCGCAGTATTTCTCGAAACTTTGTGGAAGAGTGCAAGCTCCGCGTGCATTACGCGGGCGCGGCATTGTGTTTCCGTTTCGATTCAGTCCTTGTGCCATTCAACGAGGCATCGGTTCATGCCTGATCGAGCATGTGGCGTTACAGACATCGATAGGCGGTGCTGTTTGCACGTAACGAAAACGAAAACATATGCTAATGAGAATCAATCTCACCTACTGCGAAGGAGATATGCAAATAAATCGCGTTCCCATTCGCACTTCGATCGAAATTCAAGCGAAACTCTAACATCATCGACAGCCTTCGGCTGTTATAAATTATTATGTTATAAATAAATATATAATAAATTATTTCCCGTTATCGAGATATATAAAAATTTCTTTTATTTTCTTAAAATATAGGAAAATGAATATTCTATTGAATAAGAAATTAGGATATCGTCTATAAAGCAAAGTATCGACAATTTTCAGATAATTTTTAAGAAAATCGGATTTTATATAAAATATGATTTCATAAAATCATGATTATTTTATTTTTTAATTATAATCACGCTATTCAAAATTAATTTTCAATCGTTTCGATAAAATTTAAAGATTTTAGTGATAGAAATGTCACACGTTATTGCAATAAATAAATATCTGTTATCATGGCAATCGAAATGTTGTAAATATATATTTGAAGAAAATTATATATATATATATATAATATAAAAAAATTACTATCCTTTTATTATTATTTTTTAGACATTCCGTTTTGTAAATTCCAAACTCATAAGAGATCTAAAATCTTTTTCAGCAGGGCTTTTGACTGACATTGATCTTGATCAGTCTTTTACAGAATTCCGTGAGCGTTTTAACTTTCTTAACACGAAGACAGCTCTTCGAAACTTTACAAGTGACTTGGCGTTGGTACGCCGATGATTTTTTTTTTTTTCCTTCCGGAAGAGATTACCATAACGAGATGACGTTTGAGCGTACGCATAAAATCGCTACCGATGACAATTTGCTTGCGTGCGACAAGAGAAAAGGAATTACCTTGCGTTTAACGATGCACAAAACGGAGTTAGCTTGTTAGCTAGACTCAGAGAACAAAAGAGAGAGAGAGAGAGAGATAGAGATTCGTAACTTGGAGATTCTTTAATGAATGTAGAGTAAATTTTATCGAAAATTTAATTTCAAGCCATTCCTCATTCTCTTATTCGTCATTTATATATAATGGAACTTTGAAATTAAAATTTCTATTATACTAAGTTCACTTTTTGAAGAATCAATTATAAATCAAGATTATATTCACGTGAAATTTTTATGACAGAGCTTTCAAAATTAATAAAAATTTTACTCTCTAAGAAATATATTAGACATTTTTTCATTTCATAATACATTTGTATATGTACATATTTGTTAACGAATATCCCGCACACTCGTGACAAACTTTTATCTCATTATCATCTATTGTATAATGAAAAGATACGGCGGTATCTGTAGATAAAATAAACTGCGCTAACGGTAGTGATTAGCGGGAATAAATTTCTCTCTTATTTTCACGATAAAATGGGCGCTCTACGTCTCCTGGATTCAATTAAAGTCTTGAAGTAATTATGCGCTGCGCAAAAAGGACTTCGAGAAAATATTCCCTATGAACAGAATTATTAAGGTATTCTTTTTCCTGCATTTTTTAATTGCATAAAGGACATGTATACATAACAATAATCGATATGGATATCAGTCGCCGTTTATATAATTTTCAAAATACTCGAGCGTTAAATTAATAGATCTATATCGGATTTTTTCCAGTTTTTTTTTTTTTTTTTTTTTTTTTTTTTTGTTTATTACATTTTCGTGAAACTCATAAAAATTACTCATTGTTTCGAATGCATACAAAAATTTCGCTTACGTACTATATAAGGTCGGATATGCAGACAAGCAAAAATGAGTCAGTCAAGTTTGAAAATAGAATTTTATTAGCTACGTAGCAAAATACCTATTTATTTAAATATTTGGCGTCACACGATTACCAGGCTAAGATCGTTTATATTAATATACAATATGTAAAATGTGCCATATTGGATATGGGCAGTGTCGTTACGATAAACTTAAACTTCGAAAAAAAAAAAAAAAAAAAAAAAAAATAAAAAACAATACGAGATTCATACGAGATATAAATATATATTATTTTACATGCTAGAGTAGTACGCTAGAGGCACTTGCTTGTAAAGTTATACATGTAAAAAAAAACAAAAAGAGAGAGAGAGAGAAAAAACACATATGGCGAAAAAGAGGAAGCGCTCGCGGGAGGAGATAAAAGAGCGGGTAACGAGCGAGAGGAGGACGTCTCTCGAGGGGAAAAGAAGTTATCCGGGACGTAGACACAATGAGGGAGGGGAAGGGGAGAGGGGGGTGGAAAATAATGAAGACAAGACACGGTTGCGGAACACATCCGGCGGAGGAAATCACGAGAGAGAGAGAGAGAGGGATGCGTCGTTCTCTTTGTTTCCCGACGCGGATCAAGCGAGTCCTCCGAACATCCATTCCGTTGTTCCGTCGCGTGACGTTACCGCTCTTTTCTTCCTTGTTATCGGGGATAGAAACCGGCGCAATTCCGACGACAAGTCTAATTTTCCGCGTTACATTTCTATTCGTCTCGAATAAACATAGAGATCATTTTCGCGGATCTCTAACATCGAGATCTGAGCCTTTGACGAAATTCCGTTCCGGTCTCGATCGCCGTTTATTCGTTTACAATCATAGTGATATTTTCGCTTCTATTCTCGTGTAAAAAAAAAAAAAAATAGGGGGGACAGAGGAGAGTGTATCGTGTATATATGTGTGCGCGTGTATGTGTTTTTTTTTTTTTTTTTTTGCGTATAAAAGATGGCACACGTGTGCTTTTACGTGTTCTTTATACAAACTTGGCAGCGACTTATTCGGGACCTAAGATTGCCCGCCTTTAGAGTCTGCTTCTCGGGGCTCCTGAACTGCTGGCCGTCCTCTATAGTAACCATCCAGAAGCTGTACTGATTAGAATAGTAATGGCAGTGTCCTTTAGCGCCGTTACACTCGATGAACGGTGTGGCGCGGAAGTCCTCCAGGCAGGAACCGGGGCTCGACAGGGACTGGCCACCGCCCTGGGAACCGGCGCCGGTGTGCTGAAATGATGACAAAGAAATTTGCTTGATAATCTCCTTTAAAGGGGATTCTCGTTTGAACTTTCAAAAAGTGCATTTTCTAGATTTTTTGCAGCGCAACAACGTGATAAAAACTTTTTACGATATTAATACAATATTATTAAGTACTTAAGTAAAAATTTTCAACTTAAAAAAAAATTTATTTAAGTATTTAATAATGTTGTATTAATATTGTAAAAAGAAATTATCAAATCGTTTTGCGCTGCAAAAAAAAATCTAGAGACTGTACTCATTTTTTAATATATTAATTTATTCAATAAATTAATTTATACAATAAATTAATTTTTCATAAGGAGCCAAATCCATATTTTCTGTGCTTAACCGAAATAGAATCGAACAACTGACGTCTTATTAGCTTGACTGAATGTCATTGTTGAAGCGCTGAGAAAATTTTGATATAGAGAGGAACGTCTTGGACAAAATGGATCTTTTTCAGCAAAGACAATCTTTGCCTCCTGAGTGATGAAAGTTTGCCTTATTTCGGACATGATTGATCTCTCTCCGCGTAGTGAGTTGAATAGCAAAGCGAATTCCAAATTTAAGTGTTGATAGAAAAAATAATGATATAAATAGTGAGACGATCAAGATGCAATTTTTCATCAAAAACATCACTTGTTTAATTAACAGATATTTATCGCGCCCACAATGTCAATATTTTAAACATATAGTCCTCTTGTAAAAATAAAGTTAGCACACATTAGAATTTTTGCACATGATGAATAATGAACGCTTTAATTTTATTTCCCGTTTCCCTATTTTTTATAACATTTGTAATAAATTCAATCATTATTTTTCATTAATCTTATATGATTTAATTTCATTTAATGTTTTATATCTTCTATATACAGTTTCATAATTTTAAAGTGATTAAATGTTTATTATATAATTTGTTATATAATTCGGAATACGCAGATATTAATAGTTATTAATTTTATATCAAAAGAGAATTGAAAATTACATCATTTATTTTCATCAAAAGTTGATATAAAATGCAATATATAAAATTATTTTATGCATTATAAATAGAATTCGAGGGAAAAAAGTTACTTACCATTACAAAACTATAACCGATCCAAAGAGTGGTCCATCCAGTCGGACATTCTGGAATGCTTATCGATTGACTGTGCACCGCTATCACATTAGCCGGAACCTCGCACACCACGCATCTGCCGTGGAAATCGCAAAATTGTAATAAGTAAATTTGTGTCCAAATTCATATTAACCATATTTTTTTAGCTTTCACCAACAAATTATATTTTATTTTATTAAAAAATTTTATCAAATATTTAATCATAGAGTGACACTTGAATTTGAAAGAAACGCTGATATATAATTATTAATATATAAAAATTAATAATCTGAAAATAAGAGAAAAAAGAATCTCGAGAAAACACAAACTCTTCTTCAAGGTTTTGCTATTGAAACTTTGACTCTCTTTATTTAAACAGCTGAAAGAATATACGGTTTTGTGTTTTTTTTTTTTTATAAATATTTAAAAAAAATTTATACATAACTTGTGCATTCGGAACAAAAATCTCGGCGAGATACAACGCGCATATATATTTGACGTACCTGGAAATATAATCTCTTATCGCCGTTTCCTCGACGGGCATCATGGGAATTGGACTATTGGTCGATAGCCAGTAAGAACGATCATTGCGACTAGCATAATGGCAGACGTTGTTGACGTCGCAGAACAGGAAGGGCATCGTTGAGAATTTTCTGACACACGAGCCGGCGTAACCTGTTTTGCAGTAATTTATAGAACGAGTTGGATTAGTTTGCATAAAAAAAAAATTTTAATCGCACGTCAATCTGCCACCATTATAATTTTTTCAACGCTTTGAAACCAACAGATCGCAAATTATCTTGTATATTGTAATATTCGATGCAAAAACATAGAAAAAAGATATAATCATGACTTGTTTTACAAAATACAAATATGCATTAGCTTCGTAGATGCTAAACAGTCATAATCAGGCATAAAAATACGCGGCACGATGCATATAAATTCAGTGAATAATAAATTTAAGTGCATAATATTCAAATACAGGCAGTGATAATTTAATGCAAATAATTGAGATTAATCGCACAAATCTAGTAAATCTCTCATAAATCGCAAATCAGAAAAATGCGGATCAGAGATGATGACGCGTTTATCAATATAATGCGGAAATATTATAATAATAATTGAAGCAACATCTTTTAATATTTTTTATAATTTTTTATAATTTTAAAATCACGCATAATCTTAGTAACTATACTTATATAATTTATTTTTTAATCAAATTATAAAAATATTATTAAATACATTCATCATATATTTTAAATAAAAATAAAATATTATTTTGAACAATCATTGATAACATGATGCTTACCTAAATCTTGAGAATGCGCCCTTTCGTCTCCATCGGTGTAGAGTAAACTGTATCCTTCCCAGAGCTTGATGTGACCTGGCTCGCAAACCGGCACGGTTTGACTTTGACTGTGCTTTACCAGAAGGATACCGGTGAGATAGTCAGGTGTCGCTTCGCACGGTGCACCAGGCTCCCCGACAAGTCCAGGCAAACCGGCCGGTCCTTGAAGACCCGGTAGACCGGGCGCACCGACTGGTCCAGGTAATCCTGGCAGTCCGGGAGGTCCTGCTGGGCCGATGAAACCTTGCTCGCCTTTGATACCGTCCAAGCCGGGGAAACCGGGCGGACCCGGAAGTCCTTTCTCTCCTGGAGGACCTGGCGGTCCGGATGGTCCTGCGAAGATATTTATGCTTATAATTTCAATTACATCGTGCATAAATAATATAATTTCAATCATATCTTAAATTTATTTTTTTAGATAAAAAGATTAAGTAAAAATTTCTTTTGTAACTTGTATTTTCTTTTTGTATTAATTTTCCAAAAATATTTAAACATTTGTATTTTAAGCTATATTTTTAACATCAAATAATTTATGCCAAGAGATATTAAAATTTTTTATAAACTTATATAAAATATATTTTATTAGAGAAATTAACAGGGCACATACCAGGGTATCCGCGATCTCCTTTAGGTCCCATCGGTGGCTCGATACAGTCCTCACCCTTTTCACCTTTTTGACCTACATAACCAATGGCACCCATCAATCCAACTGCACCAGTATATCCTCTATCACCCTTCTCGCCAGGAGGTCCAGGTAGACCATTAACACCGTCCCAACCTCTTTCACCCTTTTCTCCTGCAGGTCCATCCAATCCACTTGGTCCTAAAAATGAATAAATGAATAAATTATCGTTTATTTTTTAAAATATATTATGATATGAAAAATAAGAGGAATATTATTATGCATAAATAATATTATTTATTGAATAAGAAAAATAATTTTTTCAGAAAATAATTATAAAATTATATATATATATATATATATATATATATATATATATATATAGTTTATTAAAATAAGAGTAATGTTTAGTACCTGGAAGACCAGGTTCTCCTTTCTCTCCTGGGGGACTAGGTAATGCAGGCAATCCTTGATCACCCTTTGGACCTCTTTCACCAGGTAATCCTGGTACACCTTCAAGCCCAGGAGCTCCATCGCGTCCTGATGGTCCAGTCAGACCTGGTGGACCTGGATTACCTTTTTCACCTTGCGGCCCAACGGGTCCATAAGGACCAATATCTCCCTTCTGTCCAGGCAAACCAGGCAATCCTTGCTCACCCTTTTCTCCGGGTCGACCTGGCAATCCATCTCTACCGTGCTTACCCATCAGACCTGGCAGACCTTTCTCACCCTTTATCGTAGCTCCAGGAATTCCAGGAATACCGGAAGGTCCTTGTTCACCTACATAAGACATACAATGTTTCATATAAAAATTCGTACAAAATATTAATAAAATCATTATAACACATTAACAACATTATATTGTAGATAATAAATTGTATGCTTGATATTTTTCATTCAAATCTTCACTATATTAATATCTTATAATTTTTGTTTTATTATTAATTATAGAAATTTTATAACTAGAGAACATACCCTTAGGTCCAGGAGCACCATGAGGCCCAGGAGATCCTTCTGGTCCAGGTAAACCTCTGTCACCCTTTTCACCATCATAACCAGCCAAACCTATCAGTCCTTGATCTCCTTTTTCTCCTTTCCCTCCAGGAAGTCCAGGTATACCTGGCTCACCTTTCTCACCCTTAATTTGAATTGTTGGTCCCGGAGGGCCGCGGTCTCCCTTTTCTCCAGATGCTCCAGGAATACCAGGCAATCCGACAAGTCCTAAAATTCAGTTTTTTTTTTGCATGAATCATTGTTAGTTATTTTATATATTTAATTCTTATATATTGATCCACTTTATTGAATTATTATGTTCTTATATCATGTTAAAATTGCATTTAATGACACTTATATAAATCTGATATATCTCTTACCTGGTAAACCGCGATCTCCTTTAACGCCATCAAGTCCAGGCCGACCAGGAGAACCTATTTCGCCATCAAGTCCAGGGAAACCAGGTACTCCCGGTGGTCCAATATCACCAACTTCTCCAGGAAGTCCATCTATTCCGGGCGATCCTGGTTCTCCGGGTGCACCCGGTGGACCCTATTAATTATAACAAAGAGAAATAAAATAATTATAACATTTTGTTTTAATACTTTTATTTCACATTATTTTAACTTACAAAATCGCCTTTTATTCCGGGGAATCCTCGTACGCCAGTGTCACCCTTTTGACCTTGAAATCCTGGTAATCCATCACGACCAGGTACACCTGCTTCACCTTTCAATCCAGGCAATCCATCACGACCAATACCTGGTCTACCAGGTTCTCCTTTTGCTCCGTCAAAACCATCTCGTCCTGAAGGACCTTGAGGACCTCGTATTCCAGGCATTCCTGGCTCACCTTTCTGTCCTTTTTCCGAAACTTGTCCTGGTTCTCCTTTTCTTCCCTGATTACACAATTAAATATCGAGTATAGTAATATATTTATGAATATAAATATAATGTGTGTATATAATTATGAAATAAAATGAATAGATAAGAGAGACTTACCGGGGGTCCTGGTAATCCAGTATCGCCCTTAGCTCCTTCGTAACCGATAAGTCCTGGTAAACCAGGCGGACCGGGTGGTCCTAGATCTCCTTTCAAGCCGGCTATACCTGGGCGACCAGGCTTTCCTTCCATTCCCGGTAATCCAGGGAATCCTGGCGAACCTTTATCACCGCGTTCTCCTTTAAGACCTGGTTCACCATCTGCGCCAGGTCTTCCTGGTGTTCCAGGCAAACCTCGTCTACCTGGATATCCTTTTGCTCCATCAATACCTGGTTCACCACGATCACCTTTTGCACCTGGAAATCCTGGGAGACCCGCTCTACCAGGTTCTCCCGGTAATCCTGGCTCGCCTATAAAATAATTATAATTAATATTTAACAAATTAGGATATTTTTAAAAACATTTAACAAATTAAATTTTGACATCTTATAATTTATTATTAAATAAAAATATTCTTCTTTACTACTGAGATTACAAACATTTAAAAGAATAAATCTCTATTAAATGTTTATAATCTCAGTAATAAATAAGAATATTTTCACTTAATAATAATAATTATGAGACATCATAATTGAATTTATTAAAATTTTTATATTTATTATACCTTTGTTTCCATCGGTTCCTGGAAGACCAGCAACACCTGGAGGACCAGGTGGACCAACTGGACCAGTATCTCCTTTTTCCCCGGGTGCTCCCGGTAAACCATTTATTCCCGGTGCGCCGATATCTCCTTTGTCGCCAGCAAAGCCTGGTAATCCCGGATAACCTACTGGACCTTCTTTTCCGGGTGGTCCTGGAAGACCCTTCTCTCCCTTTTCACCCGGAGGACCTGTTAAACCAGGACTGCCCTTGACGGATATTCCAGGTTCTCCTTTTTCCCCTTTCGGAGCCGGAGCACCCGGAAAACCTCTAGGTCCTTCCCGACCAGGTTCTCCTGGGAATCCCATAGGTCCCATATTGCCTTTATCACCACGTGGCCCAGGTAAACCTCTCGGACCTACCGGTCCAGGAGCACCGATTGGACCGGGTACGCCAGATGCACCCTAATTTTTAAAATATAATATAATTATAACATTATTTTGAAATTATAGTTCTTTGTAGATAAGTAATATTAATTGCTATTTGTGAATTATTTCAATAATTTATTGTTTATTTTTCAATATTGAAAGTTTAAATTATTAATCAAATAATTTATTGCAATGCGTTTGTCAAAAAATCAATCACATGTGTGTATTATTAAAAGTATTTAAGGTTATACTATATAAACATATATAAACTAGCGTCATGACAAAAGTGAAATATCTTTTCACAAATTTTCTTTAATTTTTATAATTACCGGTAAACCTTGCAAGCCTTTATCACCAGGCAATCCATCTTTACCAGGTGGTCCAAGTTCTCCCTTATCTCCAGTTAAACCTCGATCACCTTTGAAACCTTTCATAAACCGGAGTGGCGGACATTGACCTAGTTATAGGAAAATTCATAAATGTATTTTTTATATTGTGTAAAGAAAGAAATGTATATATTTATACCTGATTTTTAAAAATGTGTGAAGCATTCTAACAAAACACATGAAAATTGAAAAAAAAAAAATACGAAATCTTACCAGCTTCGCCCTTAGGACCATATAGACCGGGTTCTCCTTTTTGTCCTGCAGATCCTGGTCTACCTGGTATTCCTGGTTCACCCTTTATGCTTAATCCTTTCTCTCCTTTGCGTCCAGGCGTACCTGGTCTTCCTGGAACACCATCCTGTCCAGGAAATCCGCGATCTCCCTAAAAGTAATTTTTTAATTTAATATATAGAAATTTTGTCAGGGACAAAAATATTAATAATTTCTTTAATTAATAATAATTAAGAAATTAATCTTACTGGAGTGCCTTTAAGTCCTGGGAATCCTTCAAATCCAGGTCTTCCCTTCTCTCCCGGAGGTCCTTCTGGTCCTGGCGGACCTTGTCGACCGGGTTCACCGCGTGCTCCTTTATCACCTTTCTCTAATTTAAGCATATTCCATGTCACTGTCGCTGGAGTTCCAGGCTCTCCTTGAGGTCCTGGAGAACCGGGTATACCATCCTTTCCCTTATTGAAAAATTAATAATTTTTTTATTTGAGAATTCATAATTAATGAATATATCTTATAAAATATGTATGTATATATTATATATGAGTATGTATGTAAATATGTATAGTAATTCTCTAATTAAATTTTACAAATAAAAACAAATTATATATAAAAAAATATTACCTGACATATAAAAAAATGAAAGCAATGTTTTATTTTATAGATTTATATCGATTATATAGATATATATCGATTTAAAAAATTATCGTCAAAGCAAAAAAAATATCTTAAATGTTCAAAGAGAAGTTTTCTACTACTGGAAAGCAGATATAAATTCTGTAATAATAATATAATTTAAAACAATATCAGTATCATGATATTTTTTTTTTTTTTTACGTAAAAATCTTGTTGAAAATAATTTCTATTTAAATATATCTTTGTTGTATAAATGTATTTACAAATAAATTGCATGAAATTAAGATGTATATACCCAGATTTTTGTTATATTAAATAAAATATACTACTTTGTGCAATAAAACTTACGGTTTTATCACACAGTTTAATCATCCATTACTATAAATTAAAGAAGTAAAATAAATATTTAATATACATCTGAAATATATTTAACACAAAATGAAAAAAAAAATTTAATTAAATCAGAATTATTAACGTACTGGCGGTCCCGGAGGTCCGATTGTGCCTGGTAATCCGTCTAGTCCAGGTTCTCCAGGGAAGCCGCGTTCTCCGGGCGGTCCTCGAGGTCCGGTAAGACCCGGAATACCATCCGTACCACGATCTCCCTTCGGACCTCGCGATCCCGGTAAACAATCTATGCAACGACCGCCAATATCTCCTTTTTCTCCCATCGGTCCGGGAAGACCCGGTATACCGTCTCTTCCAGGTGCTCCCGCTTCTCCAGGCTCACCCGGTGCACCAGGAGCTCCTGGAATACCATCTAAGGAATCTCCCGGTCGTCCCCGGACACCTGCGTAACCTCGTTCTCCCTTCTGACCCTTTTCTCCATCAAAACCGGGCGTTCCATCCATTCCTTTTGGACCCTATTTCGAATATGTGACGATTTAATTAATTTCTCAAATAACACACTAATCGACAAAATAATCGTAATAATAAAATACATAATCATATATTTACCATTATCGATAATCCTTTTTCTCCTGGCGGACCTCGCGGTCCTGTGGGTCCTGGTGGTCCGTCAAATCCACGTGGTCCTGGGCCTCCGGGAAATCCAGTCAAACCAGGCTCACCCTTCGCACCTTTCTCTCCCGGTAAACCTTCTGGACCTGGAATTCCGGGTAATCCGGGACCTCCTTGTAAGCCTATAGGACCTCTTGGTCCTGGATCTCCGGGAAAACCATCTGCTCCTCGTGGTCCGGTAGGTCCTGGGAAACCACGAGGTCCTTTTGGTCCCGGTGGTCCTGGTCTTCCTTTACCACCCTATAATATAATATTTAATAACATCATACTCAATTTAAAAAAAGGCACATCAATTTCATAGTATATAATATTAATAATAATTATAAAAATAATTTTTCCTCTTTGTTCTGTACATGTTTTAATATAATATAAATTTATATATATATATATATATATATATATATATATATAGATTTCATTTTTTAAATTTATATGTACATATAAAATTTAAAAGAATAAGACATACTCCCGGTGGTCCAGGAGGTCCACGTAATCCTGGGACACCCATTGGTCCATCTCGACCAGGTTCTCCTTTCTTGCCGGGGCGTCCAGAAAGTCCTTCCAATCCATCAATACCTCGATCACCTTTTCGTCCAGGAGGTCCAGGAGGGCCAGAGAAACCATCTCTACCCTGAAATTAAAGAGATTTTTTTTTTCATATAATACAATTATTCATCATATACATATATTATTTTTTTTCATATTTTTTTTACTTAAATATTAAAAAATATATATTTTGTGTACTTACACGAATACCTGGAGCTCCCGGAAGACCCTTCTCACCTTTGTGACCTGGTCCTCCGGGTATACCGTGATCGCCTATGAATCCTGGTTCTCCTCTTTGCCCTTCCGGTCCCGATTCACCCTAAATATTAGAGTCAGAGTTCAAGTTAGAGTATATTATAACGCAAAATTGATAATATTTCTTCATGTACCTTATCTCCTTTTTGTCCTGGTTCTCCGGGCGGACCAGTTACTTCCGAAACTCCCGAGAACGGCATAATAGGCGCAGTCGAACCGGGAGGTCCTGGATCTCCTTTTTGACCTTTATCTCCCTTTAATCCTTCGAATCCAAGACCCATATTACCTTTCTCTCCTTTCGGACCTGGTATGCCGGGGGAGCCCTGAAGTTATATATAATATTGCATTATATATATATATTAATGCAAGAAATATTTTTAAAGAAGGTTCAAGAAATTTGAATGATACTTACATAAGGTCCTCGTTCACCCTTTGGGCCAGTTGGGCCTCGATCTCCTTGCAAACCAGGTGGACCGGGGGGTCCTCTTACACCGTCCATACCGGGTTCACCTTTTTGTCCGATGGGGAAAGAACCGGCATACGCTGGTTGACCCTTTTCTCCTTTAGGACCGGGAACTCCTCGAAAACCACGAGGTCCCGGTTCTCCAGGAACACCGTCACGTCCGGGAGCACCCTAAAAGGCATATTACAAGCTTGAAATATTTTCTTGTGTTCACATAAATATTAATAACATATTGACAATATAATCGTTTTTAATAATGCACGTTGATAGGAAATTATTATTAGATGATTGTTAAATCTAAAAAGTAGATATTTAATAAGACATATTAAATACAAATTAAATTAATTATAGAATGTAATTATATTTAAAAATTCTCTTTCATTATCGAATAGTGCTTACATCTGTTCCGTTACATCCATCACGACCGGGGAAACCAGGAGATCCCGGTGGTCCTTGTACTCCAGGCACGCCATTTATACCGGGAAAGCCAGGCATACCGGTTTTTCCCTTTAATAACATAAAATTATTCCTTGAAGAAAGTTTAAGTTTAATATCATCATCATATGAGAAACACGTACTCTGTCACCTTTCACACCGTGCGGACCTTGCGGGCCAGGATCTCCTTTTTCACCTTTAGGACCTAGAAGACCCTCCGCTCCTGGGAAACCTCGTTGTCCCTTAGGACCTTGAGGTCCGATTAATCCAGGAGGTCCCTGAAAAAAAATATCAATAAAATTATTGGTGAGAAATTACATAAAAGATATTAAAATTCTAATGTGATTCGCAAAAGACAAAAATTATTTTAAAATATCTGTCTTATGTTTTTTTTTAATTTTTGACTATTTATAAAAAAAAATTTATAAAAAGAATGAGAATATATATATATATATATATATATATATATATATATATATAAAGATGTCTTAATTAAGAGAAAAACTAAATAAAATATAACTATATCTATCAATTTTTATAAAAATTATGTATTTAAATACTTCAACTATCGCTTTGACATTTCTAAAATTTTATAATCAATTCTCGATAAAACTAACCCGTGACCCCTTTTCGGCGAAACACTTGGGCACGCAGCATCCAGATCCGGTGCAATTACTAGGTGCTCCAGGCATTGGTACCACGTGGTAATTGCTTGGATAATTTTCGTTGTCTCCGGTGGAGAGACTGGCACCCTGACCACCATAACCGCCTCTGCGACTGCCACTGTAAATATTTCCGTCTCCTCGACCACCGCCATAAATATCTCCACCCCCACGACCGCCGCCATAAGCATCTCCACCCCCACGACCGCCGCCATAAGCATCTCCTCCTCCACGACCGCTGCTTCCACGACCATAAACATCCGCACCTCTCGCATCATAATTCCCCCCATAACTGCCACTATAAGGATCACCGGAACCTCCTTGGCCATAATTGTAAGAACCTCCTCCTCCTCCTCCTCCTCCTCGTTCATTTTCACCGGCACCTAAAATTATGAATAATTACAGTTAAATTCAATGAAAAAAAAAAAACGAGCTAAGAAAAAAATGTATATCTCTGAGAATCTTAAAAAATTTCAATTTTTGAACGTAAAAAAATTTAGAAGAAAAAAGATTTAAGATTAAAAGATTTTTCTAAAAAAAAAAATCTATCTAATCTTTTCTATATTTAAAAATATTTTTAAAAAGGCGATTTTTTTTTTTTCATAAAATCAGTCATTTGAAGCGGAACGCATAATTCTCCTCTCATGTAATCGGGTCAAGATTAATTACCGCTGTATGTATCGACGTATCCTTCGCCGTGACCGCTAGGATAACCAGGCGGTCGATTTTCGTCAGTTCCTGATCCCGCGGCGTCAGGATATCTATCGTAGTCACCCTGCGATTGTCGATCGTAAGGATACGGGCTCGGATAACTTTGACCGTAAGGATTGCTCCTATTCCTATAGTAATTCCATTGTCGAGTCCTCTCGTCCGGACTGTAATGACCAGCCGTGAAACTGCTGTTCCGCTTTCTCGGATCCTCGGATCCTAAATATGCCAATTCAACAAATTCAATGCCCAAATTCTAATAGTAGCTCCCGATACTTTTATCGCTCTTTGTACTGCCAAATTTTAGAGAATCAAACAATAACTCGTTGCACGCGACGAAAATCGATATTCAACTCGAAGACGAATTCTCTGCACATGGGGAATAGTACACTAATATTTACTTAGAGAGAGAGAGAGAGAGTGTGTATATTGAATTTTTTTTATTTATTTAAGCAATAACAAATTTAAATTTTTATGCAAAAATGTAGCTATTTAAAAAAACAGATATTAATATTTTTTGTACAAGTTCTCTCTTTCTCTCTTTTTAATGATTTATTTTAATTATAAAAAATGGATTAATTTTATCGTAAAATTATCATAGACACCATAATTCTTATGATAAAATCGAAAACTCAAATTCTTTATTTCCTAGCGATATTGCAATGCTGAAGAGATCAAGGGAAGAAGGACTAGATGTAATTGAATATTACACATCCTTCTATTTCTCACATAAATCATAGCAGCAAAAATGAGGCGGCATGTTGTCCAAGTACCTTCGTTGTCCGTAATAAATCTGTTTAATTCTCTCCATCCCAACGAAGCGTCGTATTCTTCATCGTTACCGCTCGCAGGCCCTTCGATATCACCTCGTTCCAGCGGCAGCACCGGTAGTGGCCTTGATGTATGGTTCAATTGCTAGAACAAATATTCGTATATGAAAAGTTTCGTAAATATAGAATCAGAAAAGTACACGTAGTGCGGTCAATAAGATATCAGCGGCGGATTAAAAGTACACAGATGTGTATTTTTCGTGGACGAAAAAAAGCTGCAAATCGTCGTTTGACAACCTCGCGATTGCAACGACGCGTGACAGAAAGCCACGTGTTTAGGAATTTGAAAAGCATCGTACGGTGACGTTTAATCGTGATCAGTTACAATCAGCAATTCTCGGATTAAAGATTTTTCGATGTATTTAATTTTGAAGAATTTATATAAATTAGAAAACGAATTTTAATAAATAATCTAAATCTAAGTTTCGTAATATTTCGTATTATATTATCAAAGATAAAAAAAAGAGATAAGAAAGAAAGAAAAAACATTTTGGTGAAAATTGAAGAAAAACTGAATCTGAACAAGGGATGGTTTACATATATAATGAATTTATTTGAATTTAATGTAATTGCATTTACATAAAATTTATAGAATTAACAGGATATATCTTCTTGATTTGCACAGAAGATCTAACAGCAAGATCGTTCCCGCGAGCACGTGCGAGTGACGGTTTACTCATATAACATTAACATTTGACCCCCCGTAGCCCCCGCGTGGCGCGTCCATTAGATGGTATTCTTATGAGATTTATAGGTATGCGTTCCATGACACAAGCGGTGTGGCCGTAAATTTAACGAACTCGCATTTCGTGCGGCCCAAGATTTACGCTTTATCCACCGAGAGAGAGAAAGAGCGACAGCGAGAGAGAGAGAGAGAGAGAGCTTGGTTCTTATACGGCCTCGTGGCGAACGGTATGGATCCCGCAAAAAGAGCCGCTTTACCGACCGCTTGTATGGTTACACGAGAAGAGAGAAGATAAAAGCATCTCGGCGTTAGTGGTCACTTCTAATGTCTTCATCGTGTCTCTTTCTTCCCTCTACGTTTCTTGCGCTAGCGCGGCCGTTTTTATCGAGATTAATTATGTTATCAGATCGTAACGTTCCCGAGAGAATCTCGATTTACAGTCGGAAATGTGAGATTAACGCGTAGTTTCAACGATTTTACGGAAACGAGTAATAGAATTAGTATCCAGTCAAAATTTTAATTAATTCAATTTTAACAAATTGCGACATAAGTTGCCATTTCTCCTAATATTTACTTAATTTCAAACACGAAATTTGCACGAAATTTAGAAAAACAAATAAATAACATTTTTTATAATTATTTATATTACTAGTTTATAATTAATAAAAATATTTATTATCCTTAATATATATATATATATTTTTTTTTATTTTTATATATTTATAATTTTTTTTCTTTTTTTATCTTTTATATATAATACAAATATTATGATAATAATGAAATATTATTAAATACAGATTTATTAAAATCGTTTCTAATTTATATAAATTCTTCAAAATTTAATTTTATATATATATATATTTATTTATTTATTTATCTTCTTTGTGTACGTAATTGGCTGCATTTTTTTAAAAACGCGTCGCGGTATTTAAATAAAACGAAGCAATTAGTTTGTGTGACGAATATTATATTCATTTCGCTAAAAAGATGAAGGTTGCATGTTTTACTAGATTCGCATATTATTCGCATTCGACGCGAAGACAAGACCAGAACAACAAGATCAAGTGACGGAATGCGTAGAGAGATTCGCGACGAACGCGTCATCATTTTCCCAGAAAGTCATCGTCCCCATTTTCATATTTTTGTCCCTTTCTTTCTGTGTTCCCGAAGATGGCACTGACAGGAAGCGCGCGGGCAGATAGCCGGTTATCGTTCCGAGATGACGTACCGCCCTCAAAGTGTGGCTGCGCGTCTCTCTGTGTGCATATATACTGTATTACGAGAGTAGCGATGATGGTGTTCTTTTAAAACTTCATTCATCTACTCGGTCTGTGCAACTCGAAAAACTCCAAGATCGTCTCGTACGGAAAAAATGAAAAAAAAATTGATTTAAATTTAATTATCCATATCATCTGCCTTAAAAAAGATAGTTCTCACAAATTTTCGTGTTAATTTAACGTAATATAGGTATGCTAAATAATGACACTCTCCCTTTAATACTATATTAATATTTCAGAAAATAAATGCAAACTTTGTAATAATTCGATCAAAAGTAGTAATTCGAAATAAATTTTGTGGAAAATCAACATATTTTTAATGATAAAATTAATTTTAAAATAGATTATTGATGGTCTGTAATCACTCTCACTTCCATTATAGAATAAAATCAACATTTTTTTTTTCTATGAATTTTAATAGATAAATCTTTTTATTAATAATATCGAATATATTTATTGTAAAATTAAAAATATGTGCATATCGTATTATTTTTACATTTTTTTCTGTTATTTTAATAATTTAATTAATACATCTGAATTTAATTAATACAACAGCAACGCACATGTTAAATATTTAAGAGGAAAATTTTAATCGGCATATTTTTTAAGAAGAAAACAAATTTTCAAACTAGATATAAAAAATCACTGATATTTTAAATGACAGATCGCGAAAGTGAAATTTTTAATCGTATCGAAATAGCCGAGCAACTTGTATAATATTAAACGGATAACGGATTGCAATTACACCTATCATTTGATCGTTAATTCTTCATTAATTCCCTTTGGATTTATTCTGGATCAGATATCGAATATAAATGCGTCAGCTACAATAAATCTTAAGACATTATCTCAACGACTTTTTAAACGTTAATTCGTCTCTTTAAAATAATAGCTATATTATTATCTCCAAATTTCATGTTTGGGGAGAATTGGAAGTTAATTTTAACGAGAAAGGAAAGACTATAATTTAAAAAAATATTCGAAGAATAATAATCGATAAATTCACTTCATTTTTTTTTTTTTTTTTTTGCAAAAGAAGGTTTATTCAAAATCTTCTAGAATATTGCAAAACCCTAATTGGAATTTTTTTTTCACAAATTATCTTCTATTATAGATTCATTTATATTAATTTTATATTTAACTCCCTCTCTCTCTCAACTTGATCCATCACAAAATTCAATGATACAGATGTACGTCATGTAAATCGCGCAAATAATTCGCGTCAAAATGGCATTAAATTTTCAATGCTTCCTCTCTCTCTCTCCATCAATATATTCAATTTTGGCTTATTGCACGCTCATACGTCATGTTCGCGCAGATCGTGCGAAATGGGGAAACAGAAATCAAAGCCATACGCGGAAGTTGCTCGTGTCGGCCGGTAAACCCCAAACCGGCGGGAAAGCGATGCAGAGGGAGGTTTTGTCTCAATGATAAACCCAACGTCCGACAATAGATTCGGTCGGCTCTATAGAGACAGAACCGCGCTGTGCGAATCTGTAAACCGTGAAATTATCCTACCCGACGCGATTCATGAGATGCGATTTATGCAGATGATAACTGCCAGCGCGGATAATGCGAGGTGTAGAAGAATTAGAAATTTCAATTTCAAATGTGACTTTGCACACGAACAAGCTGCTTTGTACGTGTTTTTCTTATATGGGTGTTTATACAAAAAGTGACGTAGAGCGGATGACAGATGAATGTGTTTCCTAGATGTCTGTAAGAAATTATATGAATTTTGTATGATAATTAATATTTTTTCTATGATTACATATAAATAAATTTAATATAATAAAATTATTATTATACTATCATAGTAATTATTATTAATATAATTAATAATATATAATATTATCTAATTATTTTATTATATTATATTAATTAATATTATTTAATATTATATTAATATATAATAATAAAAAATAAATATATTAATAATATATAATATATAATATTATAATAAATATTATTAATATAATTAATAATATTAATTATTAATATTATATTATTATTCTAAAATCCTGTCTAAAAATAAAATTTTACGTATAAAAAAAAAATTAATATCTCTATTATAAATATAATGAATTAAATTTATATATTACATATATTAAATTTATTTATTTTTAATATGTCCCTATAAATATTACTACTCTTCAGGACAACGTAATCCTTGTATAAGTTTTTTTATAATCTATATAATTTGCAATTTGAAATTTTATTTTCAACAAACTATCTAAATATATATATGATCACAGAAAAAATATTAATTATACATTAAAATTCATACTTAAAATGTATAAAAATCATGCGCCTTAATCTCGCAACGCGTGATGCAGCACCCGTGACCGGGCCGGGTTAACGTCCCTCGAGCTAAATCAAGGCTCTTCCGATACTGATCGATCGATTTACAGCCATTACGTCGACGGTTGACGACGGAAGACAGGCTAGTCAGGCGAAGGAAGAAGCGCACGACGATTATGCGAGACCGATTGAAATTCGCTCGTGCGTCCGAGGAGGACCCAATTCAACGTCGACGACGACGACGACGACGATGCTCGCCGGCAATTTTCGTTTAACGAAACCACTCTAACCCAGTTCTCTTATTTTAGATACGTGATATCTTTTCGTGACGGTTCAAGAATTGTCCTTTTATCGCCTATCTCGCCCGCCTTCGTGAATCCGCGATTACGCAACGGCGACGGAGAATCGACATATATATATATATTATTGTGATGGACCGAGCGATGGACCCACTCCGTGTATCCCCCCCTCTTTCTTTGTCCCGTCCCCCTTCTCACCGACGACCTTCTTCTACCGATCTCCTTCTCCTTCTCGTCTCTTTCGGGGTCTTCTTTTTCTCTACCGCGTCTCGGCTCGCCCGCATCTCTTTTTTTTTTTTTTTCATCTTTCGCCGTCACGTCCAAGTCCCGCGCTTAACGACGACGCTGCCGACGCTGACGTTAATTCTACGTGGGATGAAGTATATACGCTAATTCGTTACTCGAGATTTTTTCCGATCCCCCTCGGCACGCGCATTCGTGAACGTAATGCAGCCAGCATCGGATGGCGGGATCCCGCTGATTTTAATCTCTTAATTGGCCGAATTATTTTCACGAAGAATTTATCGCGGGTGTCTAAGGTACGCGCAGGGAGTTTGCAATTTTATTAATTAACGACAAATCACTGTTGTATAAAATTACAAAAATTTATTTCTTCTGTCAAAATAATGAAAAAAATGAAAAAAAAATCGATTCGCACACAAATAAATTTAGGCTAAAAGTATGTGCTACTTTTCAAACTCTAAATCTCAAATATTAATCCACAACAGGCTATTGTAGCTTTATAAATCGCACTCACTAAACGCACCAAGGTTTCAAAAAAATCCCACATAAATAATATTTACCGCGTGAGAAGGGCTTTTCATGCAAAACTGGAAATAGCACGCAGGAAGGAATGCGCGAACGGAACAGGTGGACGAGACGACGCAGTCTTATCCCGGGGTGCGCCCCCGCAAGGACTCCGATGAGCGTACTAGACGGAGAAAAATCACTATAGTTCCGAGCTCCCGAGCTCAATTGCCGACTATTTCCAGTAGTGACTAAGCTAACTCGCGTGCACGTACACGCTCGTTCGCGCGCGTGTGACAAAGGAGCAGGGAGAGGGAGGGGAGGGGGGGGGAGGTGAGGGGGGCTCTTACGCGGTAATAAAATTACAGCGAATTGCAGTCGTAGGCGGACGGGTCCGTAAGAAACACGACTGCCCTATTTCAGATCCAACACCTTTCTCGTTCCCGTCGTATTTGTATTCCTTATCGAAAAAAAAAGAAAAGAAAAAAAACCGGAAGAAATTGCAATGGCATTGATGGAGGATCGATACAGAATTCAATAATAAATTGTAGCTGTATTTTTTTTTTTCTAAAAAAATTAAATTATTTAATTAATTTAATTTAATTATTTAATTTAAAAAAAAAAATTATTTAATTAAAAAAAAAATGAATTATTTAATTAAATGTTTCAATTATTTAATCCTGTGCAGAAGTTTGCACATGTTTAAAAAATACTCGGGATATTAAAACGTCCAACATATCTTATGAATGTTTGAACTGTTCGAATAGTTTCTCGTGCATTTATACAACAAGATGCCACTGAAATAAGCAACACCGTTTACTCGCGGCGTAATTTGCTTATTTTATGGACAACGCAATTGCATATGTGTGTGTGTGTGTGTGTGTGTATATTGGAAGTCTGTGCCTATTACAATAAGCATCACGTAGACAACATGCAGTTGACGTTACTTTATAAGCAAACTCCTCGGTGCTTTCTATTGTGCTATTTGGCTGCGGTCGAGCATTTCGAGGAATCGGGCCGAAGGCTGCGAAAGGGCGGCGCGAATGGTTCTGACAGAAGAAGCATCTGGGCGCTACTGTAGCGGAATTACCGCCGAAAGGTACTAAGCGTTCTTGAAATAATTAAAAAAATTTAATCTTTGAAAAGAAAAAAAAATTAAATATTGCGAAATGAAATTTCTATAAAAAAAAAAATATGTACGATATGCCTGTATGAATAAATTTTTCAAGAGCGTCAAATTTATTATGAGCGACACGATCGTGATTTTAATACGATGAATTATTCTGGGGAATCTACTAAAGATTACTCGACTTCTGAATTTATTCAGAAAGAATCTAACATATCTTGTATTATTGCTTTTGACGAGATAAAAGGAAATTAAGCATCAGCATGCATCATCAAACAGCAGATAAACACATCCAGTCAGTACCATCCGGCTGCTTCGTCTTTCGCATTTTATTATGCCCCCGTATATATAGACGCGATGTGCAGCGAGCGATCAAATACGGTTCGAGTTAGCAAAATCCTGGTCACTGTTTTATTACATCCTCCGCGATCACCGCTATATTTGTCGCATGCCTGGTAATTTTCCATAAAACGACTCTCTTATCGCCGAGCAGTAGTGTAACTTGCTTAAAATACAGACTCCGCCGCTTACATGAAACCTCCCCCCCCCTCCTCTGTTCCCTTTCCGCCCCCCTCCCCCTCCCCACCCTCCCCGGCGTCAATTCTCCCCTTTATGACATTTCGCGTGCAAAACGCGATGCGTAACAATTTCGTTTTCAAATTGAACAATCTCGCGAAACACGTGACATAATCATCGATGTGTCATCTTGACAGGATGACAGGAGGATTAAAAGACGATATCGCAGTCGTGTTCATCAATTCCTCCATCTCGGAGTCTATTGATAATCAAAGAGAAAGAGAGAGAGAGAGAGAGAGAGAGAGAAAAAAGGAGAAATTACTCGCGACAATCGTACAAAAAGAATCTCTCTTTGAAGCTTCGATTGAAACGCGATCCCGCTCGATTCACAAAGGCTTTTTTCATCCACGCAACGTGGGTGTCGCTACGCGAACGCATGCATCGAACGAGGCACGAGGTTCACAGGATCTCGCCGATGAATGGGATCGACGAAACAGTCGTGACAGCGAATGATGTACGGCAAGATCGCGAGTACACGTGAATTGACGTGGAAATATCGTCCCCCCCCCCCGCCCCACTTCCCAAATTACATCCGCGATTTCTTTCTGTTTAATTATCTGTCTACTCTTGTTATTTCTCGCGATTAAATTATTGGTCGCATCGACGTGTCTCGCGAGCGAAATTTCTTGGAATATTAATTAGAAACCGAAAATGGTCACTCGCCATTTTTAGATTTTACGGAGAAAGTATTTGATATTGGACAGGTTTTACATTACGAAAAAAAAAAAAAATGCACAAGAAGAAATATAAAACGATGGCTTTAGAAATATATTTCAAATATGTGGATTATAATGTGACGCGAGAAACTCTGGAGTGTCAATTTTTTGATTATTCCATGACCACTCGCGAGTGTATCACGACTTTATACGTACCCCACTAACTATCCCGGCCAGGCAAACTGCGGATGCGATGAATCTGAAAGCGCCACATGTCATTTTGAAAAATTGTACAAATTAAGAATAAAATAATGGAAAAGCGGATTGAAAACAGGAGGTGTAAAAAAATTAAAATATTTTTCTTATAAAAAAAAAAAATATATATATATATATATATTCCGCGACAGAAATATTATTATTTCGTGATTAAATTAAAATTTCAAAAATCACATTGACAGCATCGCTTGAAAAAAAAAAAAAAAAAAAAAAAATCATTCTTCACGTTACTGGTAATAGACTCAATGTCAAACTCGCGTGAGAGTCAATGTTGAGACTTTAAAGTGCAAAGGACGTTGCCATCGAAGGCAAGGAACGGAATAAATATTCGTCACCGAAACAAAAAAAAAAAAAAAAATCTTACACACGAAGAAAAAAATGCGCGTGCGGAGGACGAAGTGAGGAAACACGGGTGGCACGATTTGCGGTTGCGTCGAGGCTTCAACACACCGGGGCAGGACAATCTCCTGCGCGCACGCGACTCGGACACGTTTCACTTCGCTCGCGATCGTCCTTGAGATCGTCCTCTCGTCTTACCGCGGGCAACGGGGGTGAAACTACCCCCCTCCGGACTACCGGAGCAAGCGCGGGATCGGCGCGTCGGGCGACGAGCCAAGAAGAAAAACGAAGGAGAGAAAGATTCAGAGGAGGAAGAAGAAGAAGTAGAAGAAGAAGAAGAAGAGGTAAGGGAAGAGAACTGGCGCGAGACGGAGAGAAAGAAAATAAGATCGAGAACTCACCGCAATCCCAACCGGGTCATGTCGACCTCCCTATTCCTCGACGGGTCTAGGGAGCCGAGTGTAGCACAGACTTAAGGCACGAGCACCGCACGCACAGACAGGCCGGTCACAAAATATCGCGCGGAACCGGGCACCGAGCGGACCGATGGTGTGTGCAGACCGTCCCATCCAGGGAGGGCTCTGAATGGAACTCCGGGTGGAGGGAAGGAAGGAAGGTGGAGGCGGCCGAGTCGCGCCGAGCCACGCCAGCGCCTAGGAATTCCTCCGCCGAAAGGACCGGGCCGGAGAGAAGAGGAGAGTTTGCCTTCCTCTTGGAACCTTCCGCGACGACCACTCGCTCTTCCCCGACGTCGACCACCGGGGGATATCGCCCCCTCTTCTCTCGCTCCTTCTATTTCCCCCTGGTCTTCTCCCGTTCCTGCGAGAAGAGAGCACGATCGGAGTCTCTGGCTCGCCAGCCTCCAGCTAAACTCTGGATCCGCGAGAAGAAGAAGAGGAAGAAGTGCAAGAAGAAGAAGAGGAGGAGGAGGAGGAAGAAGAAGAAAGGTAAAGAGTACGAGGAAGGGGAGGAAGGGAACGAGCAACCGAATCGACTTCTCGTGGGGTTGGTAGGGGAACGAAGAAGAAACACGAGCGACGAGGGAAGAGAAACCGGAGAAGGAAGAGAAGAAGGAGGTGGTAAAGCCGCCTCTGAGCCGAGCGCACCGCTCGCTCGCTCGCTCGCTCGCTCGTTCGCTCGCGCGGTCGCGCGTCGCACGAGGACTGTTGCGCGGCCGCGAGGGACCCTACCGGTGTTCTCGATCGCGCCGCCAAGCCGGGCCAGGCCAGGCCAGGGCCGAGCCAGTCCGGAGCTTTACGGAACTTAATCGTGCCGAGCCGAGCGCGGGGAAGAGAGAGAGAGAGAAAGAGAAAGAGAGAGAGAGAGAGAGGAGGCCCGCTTGTCCCCAGGGAGGGCCGTGCACCACCGTCGAGTGTCCGACGAGAGCGCGGAAGGATACAGACGTTTGGGAGAGAGAGAGAGAGAGAAGAGAGAGAGTAGAAGAAGAGGGAGAGGAAGAGGAAGGAGAAAGAGAGACGCGGAGATCGCGCGTCTCCTCCACCGCCTTCAGGCCTGCCTCGTGTCCGCCCGTCTGTGTGTAGCGCCGAGCGATCAGGAGGACGGGCCAACCGGGGGCCGTCTGTCTGGCCCTTCGACACGCGGTGCGTCGACAGGCCGGCCGACGAAGACGACGACGAAGCTTAGCGAGATTGTCGTGTGCCAAGCCGCACGTTGCCTCTTTCTCTCTCGGGGATCGCGAGAGACGAAGGAGCGCAGGATATTAGGTGAGGCAAAATATCCTCGGGGATCGTCCGCAGGATCTGTCAAGGTTGGCACGCAGGAACGTAGACGGAGAGGAGGAGGAGGAGGAGGTGGAAGAGAGGAGAGGACCCTCGAGGCCGACACGATGCGGCCGAGGGCCGCGACAACGTCAACAACAACTACCGGCGACGAGGACGACCGCGGCGTCACGCGGCTCATCTCGTCGCACCTGGTCCTGCGAATCGCCAGCGTCCTTGCCCTACTGGTACTCGTCACCACGTGGATACCGGTCGCCGAGGCTGTGGTGAGTGCGAAATACCTTTAAGATGTATCGCGTGTCGGATGATGTTCTTGGTGAGAAATCCTTTCTTAGGCTCCCGTGGATTTCGATCGAAGCGAATGACGGTCCGCCGTTAATTAGGGATGCTGTTAATGTTCCGCGAATGCGAAAAAAAAAAAGATGTAGATCAAAGGTCGATCGAGTCAGGTGGTGGAAGGTTCGTAGGACGGGCTCGATGATGATGATGATGATGATGGTGGGGTACGCGATAGAAATGTCAGTTCAATATCCGCGTGAATCGGAGGACCGGAAATTGAGTGCGCACGTAGCATCTTATGTAAATGAATATCAATAATATTACAATGAATATCCACGCGGCAAATTCTTACGCGTCGATCGGATTACAACGTTGTTTTTGAAACCGTCAATATTGCGCTCGTAGCCTGCACGAATTCGAGAATCGTAGATTGTGATTACGTAATCGATTTGAGATAGCCATTTCTCATGCTAATTAGCTATTCATCGCGATAATTATTTTTACATTTACCGCAAATGTTTATATTTTTTTAATTTAAGGGTTTATTTATAGAAAGGATATGGCGTTTTATTATTTTGAATATTTTTTCCGAAAAATAATTAATTTCTTGGTGTGATGCATAAAATTTTATTTAAAATAGTTATTTTGATTATTTTCTGCATTTTATTCCGCCATATTGGAATCGCCATTTTGGATTTTAGGATACTGATACCAAAGTCACAACAAATCAACAACACTTTAAAATCCTTCAAACATCAAGTTTGGTAAAAATGAAAAAATTATTTTTATATTCCTCATTCAATTTTTTTAGCCTCTTATTACTTTTCTTAAGAAAGCTATAGCCTGCTTAATTTTTTTGATGAATCAGATTATTAAATAACAATTAATACACAGTTGTTATTTATATTATTATTTATATTCCATCATTTTCTTTCTTCTAATTCAACCATCTCGCAAAATGATTTACAAGCGTAAGAATCAGCTGTCAGTATCATACGTTCAGAGAAGATGATAAATTTCTGTAGAAATATCACTTGTATACAGAAACAAACATTTATTTTATCAAGTGCCTATTTGTGATAGAGCATAAAAACGCATGTAACGTCAAAACCACAATCGTTTCATTTACTTTTAACTTTGATCGATTCTCTCTTTCTTTCTTCAGTGGATAGACGACTACATGACTTAACACAAAAACAATATTTTTTTTTTTTTTTTTTTATTAACAACAGAAATAATTTAATTTTTTTAAATGATGATAACTAACAGATAATTTGTATTTTTTTTATTTTGTATAATTATAATATATTAATATGAGATTAAAAATTTTTGCGCTTTCTTTCAAAATGTTATGAATTTTCTATAATATGTATTATAAAATATCATTTTATAAAGTAATTTTAAATTTAATTATCATTTATTATTATTTATTAAATTGATTTAATTATCATTTATTAAATTCAATTTGATATTCATCATATATTGAATTTTATTAATTTACTATATATATATATATATGTATATATATATATATATATATATAAATTCTCACACTTTGAAGAGATTTAAAACAATCTTCAAAAATCTTGAATTTTTAAGCAAAGCTAAAATCTAATAAATCGATTTCAATATATACAGAGTGATATGGAAATTGATTTTTTAAGAAAAATGTCACTATAATCAATGGATC
Organism: Cataglyphis albicans; assembly: GCA_038406275.1. Taxonomy (NCBI): domain Eukaryota; kingdom Metazoa; phylum Arthropoda; class Insecta; order Hymenoptera; family Formicidae; genus Cataglyphis; species Cataglyphis albicans. Next base: position 2,798,257 of record JBCAUJ010000005.1, on the reverse strand, counting down.
AATGTACAATCCGTCGTTCACTATCGTTCAGCATAATTGTGTAGATCTTCAATTAAAATAAATTATCGCAATCACACACACAGATAATCTATATCTATAAATCAAGGCAAAATACAATAAAATAGAATTTATATATAATTCTTAAAATATAGAGAATTTAGAGAGAATAAAGTGAGAAATATATATATATATATTTTAAGGAAAACCAACAATATTTAATATACGCAAAGATAAGAATTGTGTTATATATATATATATATATAATTAATAAACAAAATTCTTTTTATGATCAATTTCATGAAGATCTACATATATTTTTATAATAATTAATCAACTCGTCTTGTATCGTTTTGTATTCTAGAGGATGATTGAAAAATTTATTTCATCGCGTGACGATAGCGAAACAATAATCGAGAAACAATAATCGGAGTTCAGTTTAACAGAACTTCCATCGATTTCCACATTCATTACACAACACGAAGGTAGTCATCGGTTCATCGGCTGAGCGTGTCTGCACCTGATTATACGTGCAGTTACGCTTCTTGCATTTGCCGCATTTGAGCAAATCGGTCTTAGTTCCTTGCACGGTGGCAAGTTGCGCGTCATTGATGGCCTCTTTCTTGAATTGTTCGCGCAGTTGTTTAATTTCGTCGCTTGCCATTTCTTCCGCTGTCATTACCGCGAGTCGAGCGGGCGTAATTGCGCCCACAAGAAAATTCATTCGTAAATTGGGATTCTTCGCGTCGCGTAAATTGGCGACTCTGCTACGTACCTATAACCGAACGGATAAAATTTTAATTATATCAATATAAATGTAAATATTTTGCATTTATAGATAAAGAAAAACAATTATATATGCAAAATAAGATGTTTAATTACCCTATTTTTATATCTATTATCAGTGTTTTTGAATTCCGCATAAATCGCTTCCTCCAATTCTTCGGCCAACTCTTCTGGACTAGCGCAACCATCGATGACTTTCCCATCTACGCGTAAAGCTGCTGCTAATAGTTCTCTGCATTTTAATCTGACTGCATCTGTCGTGGTAGGAGCAGGGAAGGATGCCTGTTTCCTCTGTATGTCTTTGCTTGGTTTCTCTTCCTTTACTTTGATATCAGTGGCATCTGTCATATCCTTTTCCTTCTTCTGATCATTCTCCTCCTTTGCCTTATCTGATTTTTCATCCTTTTTCTTTGAACTACTCGATGAAGTAGAATCCTTCTCTTTATTGGATCCTAATAATATATGCATTATATTTCTTAATAACTTAAATATGTATTAAAATCAATTATATATTATAGTAATAAACACATACCAGATAAGAACTTCTTCCAGTTTTTAATAAGAGTCTTTGATAAAGAGATAACTTCTTCATCTCTGCTTGATTTTCTCAAGGCATTCACAGTCATTCCAATACGTGTTTTGGTCAAAAGTTCCAAATCGACAGGCAATTTTTGAAGTATTTTGAGCAATTCCAAAGCTTGTTCCTGGCCCTGATTAAAGCAATTATATTGCATGCTCTAATATCTTTACTTTAATAAAGATATTAATTTATATATAATATTTATTTATATACAATTATTTATATATAATATTTATATATAATATTTATAATTAAAAGATATTGATTTTATGCAATATCATAAATATTAATATTTAATTTTGTTTTTATTCCTTAGTTTTTATTCCTTAGATATTTGTAGAAACAACAAAATATTTTTATAAAAAATCTATTTACAACTGATGTAGCATGATAACAGACATTGAAAGCTATACAACTGCGTGAGATGTAAGATTTAAAATGTTAAAATCGAGATCCGTTAAATACTGTATTTTTCTAATGTAGCAACTAAATGAGATGAACCATCTGTGATACTAAATACACTGTGTATAACTTTTGATATACTGACTGTAATATATAATAAATATATAAACTTAATTTTAAAGTGATAATAAATATATCGCGACAATATAGCTTCGCGCATCTTTCGGTCATTCGCGCACTGATAACGCGATGAGTACTCGACATCGACGCATTGAAAAAATTACAGCGCCTTCCTTCAGGAAGCTCGCCTTACGCGCGCTCGGGGCTCGGGGGGCCCAATATACGATGCGATCTTTATTTTACTCACTCACTCACCGTCCCGTCACCACTCGACATTTTGTTGAGCTTCTTCTGGATGCGCAGTACTTCTTCCTCGGCGCTCATCGTCAGGAATCCACACAGTTTTTCACTGAATCACAAAATCGCTTGTAAACAGGCGCGAGAGAGGGACAAACAAAACTTCCGTCGACGCCACAGGCCACAGACCGCGATCGTTGGCCCGCGGATATCATGAGATGATGAATTCGAATACGAATTCGCGTAAGCAGGTCAGCCAATAAAACGGCATCGTCTTTGCTATGTCATCCATGACGTATTCACCATGACGTTTGCGATTGATCGTAGCCATTCACAGCGACCGCTTGGAGTTTTTCTACTAGACCAACCAATCAAAAGATATTGTATTGAATTGACCATAGTGACACTTCTTTAACAATATTGCGTTCCTTCTCTAATGTGTATAGTTTCGGTTGTCTATGTTTTGCGTCTATAAAAGGCGTATGTATCGCGTATCGTTTTGATTGAGGGATCAGTAAAATCATGACTACAGACTATAACAGTTGTGATTTGTGATTCGTGGCGCGTAACGTTTCCCAGGCTTTTCTTTAATTTTGATCCGCGGCACGTGGTCGAATGTATCGTAAATAGCACGGGCAGCATATATTTTGTGTATAATTTTTTGCTTTAAGAAATTATTAAATAAGATGTCGCGTTTAATAGTGAAAAATTTGCCAAAAAGTGTATGTAGAGCCCATATTTAATATTCAACATTATAATATATATCTTTGTATAGTATTATATTTATATAATATTATATTAATTATATGCTTTGTATGCTTATGTTCAAGAGAGCTATATTTATATTTACATACTTTTATATAATATATTTATTTTAATAAAATATATTTATATAACATATTATAATATTATATTTTATAACATATATTTTATATAATATTATATATAATATATACGTTTATTTTTTTAATAAATATACAATAGATACCCATATATATGTACATAAAACTACATATATGTACATAAAACTTTATTGATAAAGTGAACCTTTCACATAGTTATCATAATTTCTTATTTGACACATACAGGTGACAGACACTAAACTGAAAGAATTATTTAGTCAAAAGGGTATAGTGACTGATGTCCAGTTGAAATATACAGAAGATGGAAAGTTTCGGCGATTTGCATTTATTGGATATAAGACAGAGGAGCAAGCAAAATTGGCACAGTCCTTTTTTGATCAAACATATATCGATACATGTAAAATATTTGTTGAGCAGTGTGCAGGTTTAGGTATATTATCAGAAATAATGATGTTAACATAATAAACTATGAGATTTTTGTAGATTTTAAAGTGATACAAAATGATATATTTTAGGTGATTCCTCTAAACCAAGATCATGGAGTAAATATGCAAATGATAGCTCTTATAAAAAAAACAGTAAAGCTCTTGATGATGAATCAAAGGAAACATTGACAGATTCTACAAAAAAAGATAATATAAAAGAAAATAAAAGTGATAAAAAAAAGGAAAAAAAGAATGCAAACAAAAAGAATAATGATGAAATTAAGAAAGCACTTGACAAGGTATGATAAATTTTTCTAATCCCTATATTTAGTAACTATATTAAATCTTTTTTATTTTAGTTAAAAAAGATTATTGTTTAATAAATTATGGTATAAAATTTTTAGTATAAGGATGATCATTTATTTGTGGAATTTCTTGAAACACATACTGGTAAAACAGTTTGGAAAAATGATATTGATATTTCTATGGAAACACACACTGAAAAAGAGAAGTCTGATGATGATGATGATGATGATGAGTCCAACGATGATAAAGATGACAAATCTAAGGAAAGTAAAGATAAAAAGGAAGTCGAGAAAAATAAAAATGAAGAAAAGATTGCAAATAAAGTTATATCAGATTTAGAAGTATGTATGATATTGTGATTCTTATTGAATATAATGTATGTACTTGTTGATACTAATGATATATATACTATTAATAAAGTTTTTAAATTTTAGTACATAGAGGCATTAAAGAAAAAACAACAGAATGTAAAAAGTGAAGAAAAATCTGTGGTTAACAATGTGCCAAAACATGGTCCAATCACATTCTTTACTGTAAAATTACGAGGACTTGCATACAAACATGTAAAAAAGCATATTAAACAATTTTTTCGTCCTATAAAAGTTGCATCTATACGAATTCCACCTAAAATTAAAGGTATTGCTTATGTGGGTTTCAAAACGGAACAAGCCATGAAGAAAGCTCTCATGAAAAATAAGAGTTTCTTAGGTAAAAACCAATATTAATTATGAAATAATAGCATATATTTAATAAACGTCTTTATTATATATATATATATATATATATATATATATATATATATAATTTTTCTTTATATATTTTGAATTTATGCAGAAGGAAAGCAGATATTTGTATCTAAATATGAGCGAAAAGAGGCAATAGAATCTAATAGAAATAATGAAGCCAATATTAAATGGAAAAAACAAGAAGATGCTTTAAAGAATGAAGAGAATATTGCAGAATCTGGAAGAATATTTATCAGAAATCTGACATATACAGTTACGGAAGATGATATAAGAAAATTGTTTGAAAAATATGGCCCTTTATCTGAAGTGAATTTACCTGTGGATAGAGTGACAAGGACACCAAAAGGTTTTGGCACTGTAACTTTCTTGATGCCCGAACATGCTATAAAGGCATACAATGAACTGGATGGTTCTATACTAGATGGTAGAATGTTACATATTCTTCCTGGGAAGGCGAAAACTTCTTTGGAAGATATCGATATGGAAAATTTAACTTATAAACAAAAAAAGGAGCTGCAGAATAAGGCAACAGCAGGTTCATCACATAATTGGAATACGCTGTTTCTTGGACAGAATGCCGTAGCGGACGCTATAGCGAGTCGCTACAATACGACAAAGGAGAAGTTATTAGAAGATGGATCAAATGGAATGAGCGCCGCAGTTAAACTGGCATTAGGAGAGACGCAACTTGCACAAGATACAAAAGCTTTTTTAGAAGAAAATGGTGTGTGTCTGGACGCTTTTAATCAAGCACCAAAGAAGAGATCAACCACTATAATTTTAGTGAAAAATTTACCGGCTCAAACAGAATCGAAGGAAATCCGAGAAATGTTTGCCAAATACGGGGAATTGGCGCGTATCGTAATGCCACCAGCGGGTATAACAGCACTGATCGAGTTTTTAGAGCCATCCGAAGCACGTAAAGCTTTTCATGCATTAGCTTATAAAAAATATAAGCATTTACCATTATATCTGGAATGGGCACCAGATAACAGTTTCATTAGACCTGCATCTAAGACTGACCTGAGTAAAAATAATACAGACGAAAGGAAAGAATCAGCAAAGGATGCTAAAAAAAAAGTAATGACAGAAGAATCTAAAGAAAATAAGAATAAGCATACAAAGGAGGATGATGAGCCAGCTGAACCAGACACTACGCTTTTTGTAAAAAATATCAACTTTTCAACTACAGAAGAACAGTTGAAAGATGTAAGTAATTGAAATAATTATATTTATAGGGTAACTATTGTTAGTTCTTGTGCATAAATGTGGTAATGTATTTTTATACTTTTAGTATTTTGGTAAATGTGGTCCTCTTCATTATATCACAATAGTCACTAAAAAAGATTCAGAAAATCCGGCTAAAAAGCTATCTATGGGATATGGATTTGTGAGATACAAGAGAAAACATGACGCGGATCGTGCATTGAAAACGTTACAGATGTCAGTACTTGATGGGAAGAGTTTGGAGTTGAAGCGATCTGAGAGAACTTTAATGTAAAGAGAACACTAATATTTTAATTTGTCTTATCAAATATCAGAAAATCTTAATAATAATGAAACTACTTTTTAGGTCTGATGTCAAAACAGCAAAGAAGAAGTCTAAAATTACCGAACAAACTGGTTCTAAAATTTTGGTACGTAATGTACCCTTCCAAGCAACTCTCCAGGAAATAACGGAATTATTTAAGTATGTACATTGTATATATGTTTTGCCGAAATATTTATATGTAACATAGAATATAACTTAGAAAACAACTATATATTCTATAACATAGAAAATAACTTTGTTAATTGCAATTTTGCAGATCATATGGTGAATTGAAGGCTGTACGATTGCCAAAGAAATTGGTCGGCGCTGAGAAGCACAGAGGATTCGCCTTTATCGAGTATTACACAAAAACAGATGCAAAGGTAATTATTTATAATATCTATATTTATCGAATTTTATATTTTAAATAACTCGAATGTACTCTATATGATGAAGGATTAACTTGTTTAAAAATGTGTATAATAGGAAAAAATTTCATTCAATTTTTTTTATTAATTTTAATTCACAATTTTTTGTAGAAAGCCTTTAAAGCATTATGTCAAAGTACTCACTTCTATGGTCGAAGGCTAGTGCTTGAATGGGCACAGGCAGAGGAAAGTATCGAAGAAATTAGAAAACGTACTGCGAAACGTTATTACCAAGGTAACTTATTTCTTATGTCTACTTCAATAAATATTATGATAAATCAATTCGCGTATTGATGAGCGATAAAAATTTTATGATTCTGAGAAAAAATTTCTTTTTTCCAGAGAGTTCAACGAAGAAATTCAAGAAATCTACATTAGATCCTGAGAGTGTTGGCCTCGAATCAAATTCGACTGATATATAAAAAAAAAAATTTATTAAGCGAAAAAAATGTTAATATGTAAAAACTTCTGTAATTTAATGAAAGTTTTGATCGTGCAGAATTTAAAATTACTTTCTGATAAATTTTGAATATCATGGACACTATTGAAGTCAATATTTAGCAATGCTATACATATCGATTTCTTTTCACATTGGCAGAGATTCAAGTTGATCGATAGGAACTCGAAAGAATTTTTATTATACGACATTGACCTTCGTGTCACGTTTAAACATGACTTTTTCTTTTCTTTTCTACAGAACGATACAGATTTTCAACGCTCGATATAATGCAATATGTTTGTGTTTGAATTAAGATAAAAATGCAGTTAACATTATTATCTTAGGCTAATTACATAAGCCGCTTTCGTAAGATGACAGGTTTTCACAGTCCAAATTGCGAAAATATTTGATTATAATGTACATGCGATTATAAATACTATACATGTTGCCCCTGTGGAAATCTTTTTCAGTGCCTTAGATTTCACAATTCCGTAAATGTATTAAATCAAAAGGACATTATTGCGAAGAGAATTGCAGTAATTATAAAAGATAAATTTAGTTTATATACATTTTTAATATAATTTCCGGTCACTTTTTACCACCATCTTGTGTATATGTGTGTACATGTATATATTATGTATATATGTATAGGGGTTAGGTATATATACATGTATCAATATTTTATCTATAATATATGTATATAAAATGCAAAGGGAGAGAGAGAGAGAGATGAAATTTATAAAATATTTTATCTTTATCTTTTAACTACTATAATTACATGTAAAAATTTTACTTTCTATATCAAAATAAACTAGATAACTAGACTAATAATTTGCATTGTATATAAATAAACTTTGAATTTGTTAAACATTCCTTAGGAGTTCAATAATAACAGCAATAGGCTCAATACTAAATTAAATGAGAAAATTGACAATTAAAAGCCAAGCAGGTATTGATACGCGAACTTATTATTATTATATTTTAATAATAAATGTGTTAGATGACACACAGCAATAAATTTTGTGTATGTCAAGTTTTAAAATTGCAGTGTAATCTTTATATATTTATATCCATACTGAAGTTGGGTCAAAAAACAGTCTGAAACGTACATTTTAAATATACATTTATTATTAAAATATAACAATAATAAGTTCACACATCAATAGTCCGCGCCTTAGCGTTGCTTAGTTTTCCTACTTAATTATTCCTTAGGACTTCTTAATTATTTTTTAGAAATAATCTATTTGTTCCTCTAATGAATTAACAATTATTGAAAGAGATATTCTTTATCTTATCACATATTGATTAATATTATATATTGTAATTATACAAATCAGGAAAAACAAATAATAATATTTTTTCTCGTTTAACGATAATCTTTATATTTATACAATCTAGCATACTCAACGAACAGAAGCGAACTAACAGCAAGGTAGATACCGTCAGCAAAGAAATGTCTGCCTTTCACCTCCATATCATCCCAGAGGGGTTTGCATTGGGGCCCCCAATCCTAGCATCGCGAAGGACTGAAAACGCGGTTCCGGTTGGTGGGATTCAACACCGGTTGGCGAGATGTTGCCCCACGAAGGTGTTAGCAGTAATATGGGAGACGATCCCCATGAAAGTAATAGTGCTTGTGATCCACCTTCGCCTGGCAAACCAGTCGTACGCTCTTCGTCCTGAAGAACGTTTCTCGCGCGATTCGTTCGCAAATAATTGCTATAAAAGTGCCGCATCGTCGTCCTTCTTCAGTGTCATCGTACAGATACAAGGTCACGAGTGCAACGGCGATCGCATCGTCTTGTCATTGTGAATCACGTGCATCATAAGCAAATGCACCTGACGCGCGATGTGTTCAAGCTAAGAAAGACTCCTAACTCTGAAAACAGGCGAGATATTAAAAGTCACCGGGGAATCAGATCGAGCATTTAACATGAACCGGGTAAGAGCAATTTCTTTCTCGAACCAGTGATGAGTTCATCATTAGGTCATTATTAGCTCCTTCAATAATTCTAATTGCAATCTGAAGAGTTGCATTTTGTCAATGATGGAATGTGATTTTCTAAAAATGCATTGAGCGTGCAAGATTGTATGAGTATAAAGATTACGAAAAACTTTGAAGATGTTGCAACTTATTTGTTTTTTTCTAATTTGTATAATTATAATATTTGATTAATCAATCTGTGATAAGATAAGAATACTTCTTGCAATAATTCATTAGAGGAACAAATAGATTATTTCTAAAACTCCTAAGAAATAATTAAATGAAAAAATTGGCAAATAAGAGGCAAGATATATTAGTATGCGAACTTATTATTGTTATATTTTAGTAATAAATATATATTAAAAATATATAAATTTTGGACCGTTTTTTGGTTTGTTATTTATTGAAGTTGAACAAGGATAGAGCACGCTCATAGCGCTGAAAGTGTGCTCCCCGAACCCAGTTTAATTTATATATATATATATATATATATATATATATATATATATATGTATGTATGTATGTATATGTATATATGTATATATAAAACTTATTCTAAAAGGATTGAAATTTGTTTAAATATATACTACATTATACACTTGGAGGAAGATTTTAAGATAATTTCCAATTTTATTTTGAATAGAAATCTCACACGAATTTTTTTTAACATTTCTAGAAATTTATTTTTTTTAAATAACTATATTCATTTTTCTCCTAATGATTCATTGATTGAATTCTAACTGAATCGCTGGGCGATTAGAGATTAGAGTAAAAAGTAGACATGGACTGAAGAACACAATTTCACTCTTACAATAAGATATACAATAAGCCATTATCTGTTTTAATGATAGGCATTTTTCATTAACGGCTGTTACATCAACATTCGGCAAAGGCGATAATGTGCGGTGTTTTATAAGAATCATTATAATTGTCAAGAAGAAGCGTGAAAAATCTTCTTTTTCGTATTGTATTTATTATCGCAACCACAAATCTTAATTTATCTCCTATTTATTTCATCATGCAAATATGCATTTAAATAGATTCATGTCATGAAAAATGGCATTACAAAACTGTGTATAATATATTAATTAAAAGATCTTTTTGATTATTTATCTTAAGAGAAAGGAAGTCAATTTTGACTTGTGTTTGATTCCATATCGGTCATCGAATTATGACATTTTGACAGGCATTTCGACATTAGAATATATGTCGAAACATTCGGAAAAGTAACACAAGGACTGCGCTTAGACGGGAACTGCGGACTTTCCTGCACGAATGTATGTTATCTTTATATCAAACGCAACGCAGGTGAAACCTACGACGAGCCATTGCAGGATTTCGCGCGATAAATAATAATGTTTATTCGGAAACTTCTTCGGAAGAAAGGGAGTTTCCGCGAACGAAAGAGAGTTTCCGTTACATTTCGCTTAAATTTGCGCTCAAAATTATACTTCATTTTCCGCGCACGGATAGCAATTTGTCGTTACGAGAATGCGTATACACCCCGTTATAGATCGAGTTCCGCGCGAGTGATCGGTGATTGAAATTGCATCGATATTAACGAGAAATCGTATACTTGATTGCGGTCGTGATTCGTCCTATATGATTCCACGCGAGTGCGAAGCAATCCACTTTTAACGTGACTCGATAAGGTGAGGATAATAGTTGCGCGTCGGAGGTAGAGATCGGATTCCAGGAGAAAAGATCTGTATTCGCGCTATGTTGAGTAACAACATAGGGAGGGGGGGGGGGAGGGAGGGTGGCGATTTGCAACATTTGACTTGCATATTCGCCCCGCGGTATCAAAACGCGATTCACGAGCAAGGAAAAAAACCTTGAGAACCGAGTTGCGAGAAGTGCAAATTTATGGGCACGTTCGTAGGCGTAGGCGCTCGTTCCTTTTTCTTTTTTTCTTTTTTTTCTTTTTCTTCCTTTGCATCTCACTAGTCACGCTTTCGACGAGTCGACGAAGTTTAATGAGCACGGAAGTGAGAAAGAGAAAGAAACAGATAAGGAGGGAAAAGGATGTCTTCCTAAGCAGGTGTGACTTTTATTCTATAACGAAAATAATTGATTATTAAATAATTAATTATATTTTTATAATGATTGCTTACGATAATTAATTACGTGATACTCAGTTCAAATAATGTTGATTTGAAAAAAAAAAGATGCACTATGTCAAATTATTGAAAATGATTTAATATTCGGAGGGAGGGAGGGGACCAAAACATCTAATATAAACACAATTATATCTAAATAATATATTTTTGATGCCTCTCATCTAGCGTGTTGGCTCTCATTTGTCAGTTTTATTTTATTTATTTGTGGATGTTTATTATTTAGAGCTTAATGTATTAAATTAACCCTTTGAAAAAAAAAAGGTTCTCAATATTGAATTTCTCAAAAATAATATATGGCGAAGCATATGTAAAAAGGAAAAAGTTGAAAAAATTTAACAGTACGGTTGTTCGAGAAAAAAAAAGATGGAAAGTGAAAGATAATATTACATAATCATGTTTATATTCTAATGTCATAGTTAATTCGTATTCATACGCTATTTTTTATATGAAATCACGATTTATTTCACTTTTTAATTTATAGTTAGTAAGAGACAATTACAGAGTCGAAATACTACTCTCTATCAAGTATTGCGGAGTAATATTCTACTAAGTATTACGGTATAGAGCGACGTGTAAAAGTAGTATCACCGGTCATTTGAATTAATTTAAATTAATCTCTCCGATCGAATTTTAGGCAATTAATTTTCCTGCAATGAAAGCAGGATCAAATTTATTCGCGTAATCGTGTGCTTATATATAGATGCATTTTACTGTTCCATATAATAGACGATGCGTCTACTGACGATAGAAATTGAATTTCGCACGCATACCTACATTTTCTATTCTAGAGTTAGATTTTTATAACGTTCTCGATAAAAAAAATTTTTTTTTTATTATTATTTTAAAGATTTCAACACTTCGCAAATCGAAGAAATCAATCGATTACATTTTTTTTTTATCCAGCATGCAATATGTTTTACATCTGACACATTAAAGATGCAAACTATTTTTTCTTCTATTAAGTAATTATTAATTTTTTTCTATTTTTAAGTGAAATTATTTTTTTATTATTTTTTATTCTTTTTTTTTTATTAAATAATTATTTTTTTACTTATTATAATTAACTTTTTATTATAATATACAAATCCTCAAATTGCACTTTACATAATCATTAACCATTATCACAATTGACATTCGAAATTATTGCATTACATCGTAATTACAATTAATGCCTTTGTCATTCTTTACTAAAAATAAATAAATAAATAAATAAATATATATATATATATATATATATTTAAATTTAAGATATACAATAATTAAATCTTTCATATTTTTCTTTTAAATTTGCATATTTTTCGTAATTAACATCAATATATTGTATATTGAAGAGAGAAAAGATAAAAGATTCTACATTATAATAATTCGCTCCCTTTCTATGGAGTAAAATAATGTTGAAAAAGATCAATTCAGATTCTGGGAAAAATATAACGAACTCTTACCGCATGATCTACTCTACTATCTCGGAATATAGTAGGAATATAGTCGGACGATAGTAGATCAGCTGCAATGCTTCTCAGGATTTACGCGCGATTGAACGTATCGCAAGGCTGCAATGGAAGAGATCATTCGAGGGCGCGATCTATAAGCGCATATCGAATACCTGGGAACGACCGTCGGCTTCCTCTCGAGGATGGATGGAAGGAGGGGACCCAACTCGCAATGCAACTTTTAAACCGTTGCACGCCGCAAAGAAGGAGCGAACGCGTGTGGCAATTCGATTGCGAAATCGAAACTGGGAGGTTGTAACAATCATCTCGTCCGCTTCTTCGCGAATCAACGAGTGCGATTTGCATCATTTCGGTAGCCGCGAAAGAATCGCGCTTCGGTTTAACCGGATAAAAAGTCGAACATCGGTGGCGGACTATCGCTTTTCATAACGTAAAAATCACAAAAAGATCACCAAATAACGTTTTATGAATTTACAATTTATACGTTTCGCTAAAATTATTAATAAATCAAATTTCCAGAAATTTCTGCTTTAAAACATTTAATTAATTATGTGATTGCATTATTTTTTAATTGCTTTGAAAAATCATTTAAAAGTTGGTGATATAGGATAGAAAATACATTTTTCTCAGAAGAAAAAGTTAATTATATAAATTTGTTCGATTTAAGTCTTAAAAAAATCTCTGGTTTCTATCTTTCCTGTAATTAAACCGGTTCCAAAATGAAAAATTAACATATCTCAAATAAAGTTCAGGATTTATCTCGTATCATACGACATGCTATGCAGCTTCCGAAGTGAAAGTAAATTTGCACTTTACTCGATCGAGGAGATACACGATTTTAATGCCGATTGAGACCGATCGACCTTGCTGTCGATGACCTTCATCCATTTGGCGGATATTTGCGTGTCCACGAGACGCGTGGAGGAATGCGTGAAAGGAGCTGATATCTCGGAGTGAAAAATTTCCTTTACTTTAGAGAAGAGAAAAATGATGAGTCAGAGATAGAAGTTGAAATATATAAAACATTTGTGGAGGACAGATGGCAGTCGACCTTTCGATCGTAGCTCGAGGCAAGATCTTTCGTCGATGGTTAATGCAATTTCATTATTACTACTATGCAGTTTAATGCACTCAGTACGAGGCTATTACGTGTCTTCTCAATATTTATGTATTTTATTAAAGCGATTTGTCTGTAAATTAAATTCAGAATCGAATTTATAATAAAATTTGAGCTTTAAACTCGCAATTATCAAGGAGACTCCGCAAATTAATTTAGCTGAGAAAACTTTGTTTAATTTTTTAAAGTTATTATTATTTTAATAAATTTGTTTATAATATGAAATATAGATTCTATTATATTATATTTCTGTATTTGATTTTATTAAAATATTTCACCTCCACAAAGTAAACAAAGGTATCTTCAGAATCATCTTCTAGTGATTGCGAGACTCTGACATCACCATCATGTTAATTTTATTCGTTTATCAATATTCGAAAGCTCTGACATCACCGTCATATGTTAATTTTATACTTAACCGCAAATGGAATGGAAATATGATGAAAGCATAGACAGAGAAATATATTTTCTATGTTTGTGGATGAAAGCATTTCTTCATCGATAATAAGTTATTTCATTGTCGTTGGTATGCGAAATATTTTTATCAAAAAGGCAAAAAAATACTTTATTCGAAAATTATTTATTAAATATATTTAGAGATATTTTATTGAGAAGAGAAAATATATAAACTATATTTAAAATTTTATACAAATAAAAAATAGAAATTAATGAATACCATGTAGCATTGAAAAGATATGTGCAAGGAACAAAACTGAGATAAAAGGCAATTTCTTTATCACTGTCTTAATAAAGAAAATCACTTATTTATTTATGACATATATAACAAAAAATATAAATTAATAGATTTTTTTAATTTGACCGATTTTTTTTTTTTTTTTTTAATGATGAACAAGAATTAACAAATCGTCGACTGTGGCTTGAATCGTTTTCAAAGAAGACTTAATTGCCGGCATAATCGGCCTATTAATTCTCTACGAAGGAGAGCGAGAGTCCGAATGGCCCGAGGGCAAATTCCGTAGAAAGTAAAAGCGAGTGAAGTACAGTCTTCCAGGACGGTTCAAATCGATTTTATGTTTCCACTTTCGAGACGGCAGTGAAATGACTGCGGATCGAAAGTGGCGTTTAATCGATGATAAATCGGTAACGCAAACGTATTGCAGTAACTTTATTTTAATTAGCGTCTAACGATGCGTGCAATTAGCTTAAAGTTGGAAAAATTTTAGTGCTAATATGTAACGCGATATACGATAAATACGAATTAAATTACAAGTTTTTTTAAAGTTATAAATAATATTTTATTTAGAATAAAAAATATAAATATTACTAATATAAATGTGTGTAATTATCATATAAGAAAGTAAATGATGACTTACATTAAAGCAGAAATGTAGAGAAATTAGAATAATTATTTATTTAGAATACATATTCGATTTTCTATGTAAAATTTTATTTTAATGACGTCATTGAAACAGTTACAATTGTATTTATCGTTTACTTCGAATGTGATGGAAATGTAGTCTTAAAATATGGTGAGAGGAATGCAGTTATTCTAATAATTATTTGAGCAAGATTTACGAAGTTTAACTTGAGAAATTCAATTAATGAATTAGAAGGAATGCATGAAAATTAAATCTAATTGCACATGCACACGAACAACCATAAATCAAATCACGATTACCCGTATAACACCAATATACGCATACCAAGACCGGAAATAAAAAGATTCCAGACCAAGAATGTCGCCTGTACCTTTCATAACGTCAAAGTGTTGTTATGCTCATTATACTGCATATTATATAGCATTGTATAACCTGATCACTTAATTATATAAATCCGGCCACACACACACACATATATATATATATATATATATATATATATATATATATATATATATATCATTTCTTAAATAATATATTTAAATAAATATTAATTAATTATAATTATATATTGTTTTTACAGTATTTTCCAAAAAAGGAAACATGTTAAAAAAATGATTATACATATATTGTATAACATGGAAATAATATTATCGTTCGTCTAAGGAAGAGAAATCGAGCAAAATATAAATATGATATAATGACGATACATCAAATGCATTATGTAGGATTCTTTCATTATTTTCTTGTAATTTTCTCTTTCGAGGAAGAATGATATTATTTGAGTGGTGTATAATTTATTCACAACAATTAGATTTTGTCTGAGGCAAATAATGGCAATATTGTCGGCAACAAACGTCTAGAAATCTAGGTGTATCGTAGAAAATTTGGATGTGTAAATTATATACGAAAATTCTTATCAAATATTAGCATATATCTGTGTTACGTATCATCGTGCAATTTAATTTTTAAACAATTAACAAAGGGCACACCGGTAAGATCGTTAAATAGAAATATGTTTGCACACACTGCATTCTTGAACTCTGTCATTTCAAAGATCAGTTGATGGCGAAGTAAAAAAGAAAAACCGAGGCCTCTCAAAAATAGCCGGAGAACTGCATTATTCCCGGCATAAGCATAAACAACGACAATGTCCAGTGGAGACAGTTGTTTTATAACCTTGGACGTCCAGAAATCTGGTTCTGAAAATATACAGCGTGTAGTATCACGGAAAGGTCAACTGGGACTCCGTCTGTATTATTATAGCGATAGCTCCGGTTGGTGAACGAGTCCTATTCTCGTATTCTGCCTTCGTCTTTCCGTCTTTCCAGAATTGAGACTGATAAATATAGAGATAAACAAAAACGTTAACTAGAAATTCCTTTGCAAACGATGACGACGTTGTAAAATTTCCGATTTGCATCGGCGAATTATAATTTGGCGCCGTTAATAATATGTAAATCACAAAACGATTTAAATGCCAAAAATACTTGTCTTTAAATTTCGAATATATTGAAAAAAACCATTTGTACAAAATAAGATATTATAATTATAAATAACAGGAAAAAATTGATATTAATGCTGGAAGAAGCAATATAAACTTCATTTGCATATTAAAAGATACGAAAAAGATTTTTACGAAGACGCTAATTAGATTAGCTATAATTATCTTAAATTTGAAAATATTTATGGTTTTCATTAATAAAAGGCGATTTTAATCTGTAATAAAATTTAATATCAATTTATCGTTGAGAGAATTATCAGCTTGTCATAAATTTCGATAAATACTCGATTTATAAAGTATAATGCCGCTATAAGTGATCACCATTTGCGAAATATGATTTAGAAAATATTTGTACGCCATTTCGAAACATAAAGTTCTTTAGATTTTCTAAGAACTCAAATGCTCCTTTTCCTTCGAAAGAACAAATTCGTTAAATCACAATGAGAAATTTTCTTCTTTGTCTCTCCTATGTATCAGCTGATAGGACAATTGATATTTTATTCGAAAGAATGAGATGCTGCATGATCCCAATGAGCAGATAATATTTTTAAAAATGTTTCTAAAAATTTTTGAAAAACATTTTTTTTAATATCAAAATATTAATGGGTTTTTAGTCTCCTTTTAATCATTAAAAAAAATATTTATGTTATCATCCAATGAGCAGCAATATTTTTTAAACGTATGTATTTTTATTAATATTTAATATTTATTTAATATTTATTTAATATTTATTATTATTAAAATTTATTATTCATTAATTGTACAATATACATAATTGTATATATTATATATAATATATAATAAAAATGTTTTTAAAAACATTTTCAAAAATGTCTTGCTCATTGAGATGTATTACATTGTGAACTTTCGATAATTTCGACTGCATGTATATCAAATTAGAATACAGAATTATTATATTAACAAAAATTTATAAAAATATTATTTGTTTATCAATGCAGAGCATCAGCTTATTGTCATCATAATTTTATTATCATATATTATCATCATAATTTTATCAATGATGTAAATGTGAGATGGAGAAAGTATCAGTCGGGAGAAACATGAATGCAACTTTATGCATTAAATAATTCGCATTCTCGAAATGTCTCGACCTTCGGTTATTTCTCGATTGACCGAACGCGGCGACCAGTTGGTATTTCACCGCGGAAAACTGATTAGACTGGTTTATAACCAGTACCGAACATACGAGCGAAATACGCATTACATCATTAGAAAGATTGTTGACAATCGCTGGAAACAATTCGGTAAAATGTCGGATTAAAGATGCGTATATATACGAACATTTTGCATAATGTTATTATCATCGTTATTATCATTTTCCTTTTGTATATGCAATGCGGCAAGATCATTTACATAATATCGATACTCTGCACGTGTATCAATTATATAATTACAGTTATAGGAATACCAACACGTCTATTGTGATTGAGTGAAACCGTTATCCGTATATTAAATATATTTTTAAATATTAATTAAATATTAAAATCTTTTATAAAATATCCTGGATATCCAGATTTAACATTGCTATTATTTGTATTGTTGTGTGATTTATGTACGAAAGTTGTTAAATAATATGTAATAATAAATAAAATGTAAAAAGTCGCGCTAATAAAAAAAGTATTTTGATAAAAATAATTCGAGGATAAAGGAAAGAAATGAAGAAATAATACGACATGTTTGCATGATATAATGAATTTTTTATATTATCGAGATATATTTTATTTTTCAGACGAGAAATGACTGTGTTTTTGCGTCATAAAATTTAATCGTGGGATAAAGGATTTGTTTTTTTTTGACATAGCTTGCGTCTTTGTGCGGCAACAAAAAATAGGAATATTTATAAATCTGGACATTTAAGTGACATATAGGAATCATCAATCTGATATTTATGTTATATACATGATTGGCTATATGCAGAATCAAATGTTGCCACGTTTAGAATTGCATTCCTATGCAATTTGCAACATCTCGCACGTCGTAAGTGAATCTTTCTTCTTGATTATAAGAGATTATAAGAGATTCTTGATTAACTGACATTATGTAGATAAACGGATGCATTCCGAAGTTTTTTCGCGTTGCATTGAAGCTTACATCTAAGTAAGGTCAAAATTAATTATTCGATGAGAGAGGAAAAGCAATAGATAAAAAATTCGTTAATATAGGTTTCCTTGACGAGTTGGAGTATAGAAATAATTTCTTTGGAATAAAAGTGCTAATAATTATGGCAATAAAAATTATAATATACATTACGTTGACGTATATAAATTGTATAATGAATAAGATTGAAGCGATTTTATTATATATGAGCAATTTTAACAAAATTTTATTATCTACTCACAGCTTATGTATTGAATTATAATTGCGAAAATAATGACGAAATTCTGAAACTGCTTTCACTGGATTATTTTTATGAAATGACAATCGTAGAGATCATTCATAGATCCCGAGATTCCAAGGCGACGAAGAGAGCGAGGAAGGGGGATAGTAATGGATCGCGCGTCGAAAGCACGACGCAAACTTCCGTTCCGGTTATGAAATTCCCAGAAAGCCGAAGCAATGACCAGCCTCGTTGCTCGCCAATTGTTGATCGGACGATCAATGTACACCACGTGTGTGTGTGTGTGTGCAAATATACAGCCGCGCGAAGAATGCTCGTGGCTCTCCCTTGATTCGCTCGTTGTATCGTTCGCTTTCCAAGGATCCTCAGCAATGTAGAAAGTTATTTGACATTTAAAGGGGTCCGGATTTTTTTTTTTTGGCTCACCCTATGCATGCTAGCCGCGTGCCGCCACACACATACATAGGCATGCCACTACTTTGTGAAGAGGAGGGGGGGGGGGAAGAGGAGGAGGATACTGCTTTGCGCGCGCGAAGATACGGAGACAAATCGCGACGTATCGTGATGATGAATGAGATGATTTATCAGCTACACATTGCAGACAGATATCTATAATTGCAAAAAAAGTAAATGTACATTTCGAAAAGATCGGAATTTGCACAATTGCACTGCGATTATTTCGATTAAAAATACCAGTGCATTGCATTGATATTGTCATATGTTGCTTAAAAAACGTGAATAAAAAATTAGAAGTTTTATTTAATTTTTATATTTATGACAAATTACATACACATTTACTCTCCTTCTTTAAAAGGTATAACATTAATTTAATGTACATAAAAAATTATGCATGTCATAAATATTCGAAAGAGAGAGAGAAAGAAAGAGAAGATCAATTAGGAAGGAAGTATATATAACGAAAACGTTACGATTAGACCCAAAATTAAATGATTATTGCATGAAGACATAATTAAAAATGATTGAGAAACGAGATTTTATCAGTTATGTATTTCCTCGAGTAAGACTTTATTTATGGTCGAAAAAAAAAAACTCGATAATTTTGACAGATATCCGGTAGTAACATCTTGGATATATTTCAAGTTTCACTGTAATTAGATGAAGCCATTAAACCAGCACGCGGCTATCTTCCGCGCTTCGCCCGCGATTTCCGCAAGCTCGGAATTTTCGTCCGGCTCATTAAGCTTTCAGGGTCCACGAAGGCGCTAATCACGGTGGTGGGCAGCGTGTAGCGTTACACGTTAACAACGTAATGTTAACGTAACTCGCGAAACTCGCCACCCGAAACGCGGCGCGAGAAAGTCGCGCCGCGTTCTTTCTTCTCGCTTTCTCTTTACACATCCGTTATGTAACGGAGGAGTGGTCGTTCGTGTGTATGTGTGCGCGGGCACACATGTGTCATGACACCATCATTCGGCATCCCGATATGCGTACATGTCATCGATCTTTATTAATCCAGCCTCACGGACCGCCCGCGATCGCGTTGATCGAGCCGAGCTGGGAACAAGTGCATTTGCACTTTACATTTCTGGTGGTTACATAAGCGGTTATAAGTGGCACCGGTTCGGTAATCTCACTTTAATTCACATATCTTATCGATCTATACGATGCGAATGAACTAGAAATTTTTATTCTCAGATCGATGCATACGTGAAAGAATTGTAATTTGAATTTACAATGTACACACTCTCTCTACATATATACATATAAATTAAACTCTTACGCAATTAACTCTCCCAATTAAAAATTTATTTATATATAAATTTATTTAATTAAAAATTTATTAATTTATTTTTTCTACATGTCTATACAATGAATGTTTTGCCATTTGTTTTCTGCAACTGTTTAAAAAAAAAAAATTATTTTTACACCAGAGTTTTTATTCTAATTTCTCTTGTCAGTTTTTTTAAATATTTTTTTTTTCTTATGATTTTTTAAAAACATCTTACGTTAATGTATAGTTAAGTAAATTAGTATATATATTCTAATATTTATTGAATTCTTATCGACTTAGTTATGAAGTCACCGACTATCTCCGTTAACTCATTACTGATTCATTAGCAACAGGCAAGAAATTGAACGCCACCAAAGTTGGGAATTCGCGTTATGAATTAATTATCCGTGCGAGAGACTCTCACTTGAGCGAACACACTTTGGCACATTGGTATTATATGCGTCTCTGGCGATGATGAATTATTAATGAAACGCATCGTTTTTTCCGTTGCAGGAGATGCGAGCAGCGTCGCTGATTCTCTGCTTGGGAATTCTACTTACGACGATACAAAATGGTGAGTCTCTCCACGACTTTCCTAATAAAAATACAATTATATTTTAAGAGAAAGTTGTAAGATTTAATATTTATATTTTTTAACTATATACAGGAGACTCGATTGTGCACAATTTCTCAACCATCGATTCCTTATTCTAATTTCTCTCTTGTCAGCTCTTTTCAGCAAATAATTAAATGTCACTTTCTTTTCGCTCTTTCCCCAAGTTTTTATGTATCTTCATAATAAAAAAAAATCTGCGAATTCTTTTAAAGTGTCAACTACTTGAAATTACGTAAAAAATGAAATTATTTATCTCTATTTTTGAATTTGATAAGGAACTTGGGCCTTCAATTACTTATAATTTAAAAGTTATTAATTTGATATTTATCTATAGTTTCTAATAATACCGGAACACTTCGTATAGTTACATATAAATTATAGTAAATTATATTTTGCGTCGTATACAAACGTACATAACTAGTCTCTGCGCGTGTCATAAGTCTTCATAAAAATGGCATCTTAAAAAAAAATTTTTACGAAACAATAGCTCGGGAAATTTCAAAGAGCGTCGAAGTTGCGTTTTTCTAAAGTAAATCACAGTTCGCGAAATAAATTATAGAATATTTACTCGACAGGTATTTATTCGATGTATCCTAAAGTTTTCACCAGCAAAACTTGTAAACAATGATTTTCGCAAGAGTGACCGATGCTGTAAATAATAGTTAGAGAATCGGAGAAGAAAAATGAAAAGACGTTCAAATCGTTGGTAAAGTGCTAATTTTTCAAAATGCTTTTCGAATTGCATTTAAAATGTCAAATATAAAATACTTTAAAAAATATATTTAAAATGCAAAATGTAAAATGAGTTTTTCGAATCTATTTTAAATGTAAAATGGGTAAATAGGTATTTTAAATGGTTTTCAAATGCAAAATGACTTTTCCTTTTATATGTAATTTATTGAAGTATTCATACATTTTATAGTTTTATTTGATAATTTGATAATTTTGTTCTTGAAAGTTAAAGAACAAGTGTTAAGTTCAATAGCTATAAAAAAAAATTGCGTTTTGGCCAATCACGGGACTTGATTCCTTTTGTACGCTTAGAAAATCACATTTATTTATTTTAAATAGTTAAATATATAGATATTTTTATTTTAAATGTAAAATAGAAATGGTTTTCCAAAAAGCATTTAAAATACAAAATGCAAAATGACATTTTCATTTTAAATACATATTTAAAATGGAATTATTTCAAATATTACCCAGCCCTGAAAACGACCAATAAACGATGAGACTCGCACTTTGCAACATTTGCTTTTAATAATAACACTTTTCACATCGCGATGAAGATATAGAGCCTCGTTATTTTCTCATATTCGTCGGCAAATCCGGAAAAACGCGTGATCACGAGCGAGCGTGGATAAGTCTTACTCGACATTATCTATGCGATATTATGTACCTTAATGCCGTTTGTATAACGACGATATACATAGCGTGGGACTATCATGAGTTCTCGATCGTTATGCGGTGAACGAGAATCTCAAACATTCCCGCATCGGCGATCTTTAAGAGGTGGGTGGAGATAATGGATTTTACGGACTCCCTAAACTACACTATATACATTATCCCGATTAATTTAAATGGCATATTTTACCTAATTTATTGGGTCTTTATACAACGCATATGTAATCATTTAATCTTGCTATTTTAATCAATTTACGTTTCAAACGCTATAATTTTATAAATATAAATGAATAGAATAATATATATAATTTTCAATATTTGTAAATTTTATGTGTGTTATTTTTTTTATTTTAACTATAAAATTATTTTCCATAATAAATAAATAATAAAAATAATAAAAAATAATTCATGTACATAATTAATATATGTAATATATATATATATAAATAATATATGTACATATTAAAAATTGTATGTTTAATTAAAAAAAAAAAATTACAGTTAATATATAATTATAATATTAATTATAATTAACATGTATATAAGGATTTAATCTTTTCTCGAATTAAACTCGCTAAAATCGTACCGTTTCCATATATCGAGCGGGGATATTTTCGTCGATCTCGCTGAGGTTCTGGTCAGGGTCATCAGCAACGGTCTTTAAGTAGCAAGCATCGCTCGTATTGTTTATACATGATATTCGGCCTCGTTTCATGCACGATCGGTGAAAGCACAGCGGATAATTCATCGGTGACTCGAAAGTACGAGCAGCCAAACACACGCGAACTCGGCGAGCCGTCAAAGTCAGCCTTCGAGAACGATTATGCACGTGCGAAGCAGGGCAACGAGATGCATACTTCTCCCTCTCTCTTTCTTTCTCCACATACATACGCAGATATATGCATTCGGCTAATTAAACGCTTGGATGATCGCGGGAAACAATATATCCATCGCGTAATACTATCTTTCGCTTTCGCAATACTATTTTTGATCAGATTACGTGATGTTATGATTTGTCATAACATTTCACTGAAGAAAGTTGGATTAACATTGTCAGATCATATCTTCTGTATTGTAATATAATCTATTTATCTATGTGTGTAATCATGACGCGTTATAAGAGTCTTCTATTTTTATCTTATTTATAAAATTACAACAAATTGAACATTATTATAGAAAACAATTTTGAGAAAATTAAGAGTTTTTAAAAATGATCTACAACAATGCGAATAAACAGAATTAAATATATTTTATTACAATTTTTAGAAAACAATGTCTTAGATATTCATTGATGCGAAAATGTCAAAATGTCAAAAGCGATAAAAATTTAATTCGAAATTTAAACAAACTTATTATAAATTTTCTACAAATTATACATCGTATAATTGCTATATTTTTTCGAACAAAATTGCACTTAAAAAAAAAAAAATGTAACCGGTGTCAGAAATGTAATTTTTTGGAGTCGGTTAACAACACCTTACTGCGTGAGTTGAAAAGTCTATATATTTCTTCGTGTATACGTAAACGAAAGTTAATCGCGTTTCAATTTCTCGCCGTTTTCTCTCGCAGCCGTTAAACGCGTTCTCTCCGCGTTTAACGCGTGAGTGTGTCATACGTGCGTAAAGTATGCGTAACTATAGGTATGTGCGAAACGCGTATTGAATGCACGTCGCGCGCATTCATTTTTATACACACGTATGCATTCATCGACTGCGAAAATGCACGACACGCGTTCGTCGTGACACGAGCTAATATATTGAAAGATGAAATTGAAGATAACGACCGCCGATTCTTTGCAACCTGGCGCGAGCTGAATGCACCGGAATACATTTATGTGATTGCCGTCTCTTCATTCAATAGACTTCTGTTGAAAGTAGGGAAGTAGTTATCATGCGGGAGTAAGAAACGGAAAGTCTTATTTCTTTTCTTTTCAGAAAGAGAGAAACGAAGAACATGAGAAAATTTAAATTAAAGGCTCAATTTTTTAAATACTAATTTATATTAAAATGTTTTTAATAAAATCTTTAATAAAATCTATTATTTTTAATAAAATATAAAAAGAAATCTTTACATTTTACATTGCATCTAAATATTTGTAAAAATTAAATCTTGTAAAATAAGAACATCAAAATTATTATTAAATATATATTAAAAATATTTAATCATTATGTTTCTTGAATATTTGGATTTAAATATATTTACAAAAATAATTTAAAATATATAAAATATTAAAAATTATATTTAAAAAAAGTTTATATTTTTTTCTGATTATTATTATTCTTTTAGGAATTGCCGAACGCAAAATCATTTGTTATTACACAAATTGGTCGGTGTACCGACCCGGCACAGCGAAATTCTCTCCTCAAAATATAAATCCGTATCTTTGCACTCATCTAATCTACGCGTTTGGAGGTTTCACGAAGGATAATGCATTGAAACCATTCGACAAGTATCAGGATATCGAAAAAGGTAACATAAAAATATGTATGATATTTTACTTATATTATTTGTGTGCTAAACTGCATCGTCAATTTACAATGCACATGCAACTTTATTAATGATTATTATCAATTATGAACTTTATTGACAAAGATATTTATTTCGATGGGATTTATAACGGGAAAAGATTAAAAGCTTTCAATTATTAGTCATCAATTGCCAATTAAAATTATCGATAGATTTAGATTCGTAATTTATTGTAAGCAATAAGAGTTACAACTGAATTGTATATATTTTTAAAAAACTGAAGACTAAATGTCAAATACCAATCGAGTGTTGAGTGAAAAATATTCTTTTCATTGTCAGTTACTACAAAAGAAATTCTTATATTTAAAAAAAAGTGCTATTTTTCATCTACCTGTATAATATCTCAATTTGTTTATCAACGCATTATATTGATAAATTTAGAGGCCATCATGTTCCATGACTTAGCTGATATTTAACTTTCACTGTTCGATTAATATTCGCTCGCTCGACAGGCGGATACGCGAAGTTTACGGGTCTGAAGACTTACAATAAGAATCTGAAGACGTTGCTGGCGATCGGCGGCTGGAACGAAGGCTCCAGCAGATTTTCACCGATGGTGGCCGATTCCGCGAGACGGCGAGAGTTTGTCAAGAATGCCGTCAAGTTCCTCAGGCAAAATCATTTCGACGGCCTCGATCTCGACTGGGAGTATCCGGCTTTTCGTGACGGCGGAAAACCGCGAGATAAGGACAATTATGCCAATCTGGTGCAGGTAGATATCTCAAGTTTTTTATCGTTTCTTATCGAGGAAAGAATGTGAAATCTCTCTTGCAGAAATCTTAGTTAAAAAAATATAAAGAAAAAAAGAATACAAAGAGATTTATAGATAGAAAAATATGAATAAATGCAGAATGATGGAAAATTAATTATTTTGTTTCAATCTTCAGAAGCAAATTGTAAAAAATTATTTAAAAATAATTAATTGCGTAAATTGGCAGGAACTTTACGAGGAATTCGAGCGCGAATCCTCCAAGACCGGAAGACCGAGGCTGCTTTTATCGATGGCGATGCCCGCTGGTATCGATTACATAGACAAGGGTTACGACGTACCTAGGCTAAACGAGTACTTGGACTTCATCAATCTGCTCTCTTACGATTATCATTCGGCGTATGAGCCCGCTGTCAATCATCACTCGCCGTTATATCCTTTGGAAGAGGACAACGAATACAATTATGATGCCGAATTGACAATTGTAAGAAAATTTCCTTGCCAGAATCTTATAATGTTATTGCTTGGACAAGTCAATTAAAAATAATTGATTGATCACTTAGGATTATACGATCAGTCATCTTCTGGAAAAGGGTGCGTCCGCGGATAAGATCATTCTTGGAATACCAACGTACGGTCGCTCATATACGTTGTTTAACGAAGAGGCGACCGATCTTGGATCGCCGGCGGATGGTCCGGGTATCGAAGGAGATGCTACTCGAGAGAAGGGCTATCTTGCCTATTACGAGGTGATATGATGTCAAATTTATCAAAGGTTTTTCTTGTGTCGTGCATTAATTATATTAATGTAATTAATTTTTAAAGGCATGTCAATTTTATACATACGAATTATTATATATATTTTTATATATATTATTATATATATTTTATTTATAAGATTGTATTCAAGAAAAATATATTAAATATTAAGACTATTATAGATTTGCGAGAATATAGCGGAATCCGACAAATGGGAAGTCGTTCAGCCGAATCCCAAAGCTATGGGACCGTATGCGTTCAATGGAAATCAATGGGTTGGATACGATGATGAAGATATAGTCAAACTGAAAGCTCGATACGTGAACGAGAAGAAATTAGGAGGCATCATGTTTTGGTCGATAGACAATGACGACTTCCGTGGCAAGTGCCACGGTCGACCTTATCCATTGATCGAAGCTGCTAAGGAAGCTTTACTTACAGATAATAGGTATGGACTGTTACTCTACTAAAATAACATTAGTTTACAATTGTCGGGAATAAAATTTTAGTTCTATTTATCGCATTAATATTATTAATTCATTTTTACAACATTATTATTTATATTTAATTTTTATCATAACTTTGGTATTTTAAGACATTAAATTAATAGACAGTACAAAAGTTTGCTAACATAAAATAAATTTTTAAAAAAACATGTAATTTAAGATAATTTTTAGAACGTTTTTAGTAGATATTTTTTATTTTTACTTTAATTTAATTCTCTTATTTTTTTATTAAATTAGAGAAGAATAAGAATTGTTATTATTTACGTAGGAATACGATTGAGAATACAAAATCAGTGGACAGCCGGAAAAAAATTCGTACTCAAGGTATTCAAAATGCTCGTAAGTTAGGAACAAATAATCAAAGAAGCACCACGTCGGCTCCGATCACTAGACGTGTGTCGTCTTCAAGGCCAAAATACCGTAACATTTTGAAATCAAAAACCAGTGATGCAGATGAGGAAGATCGGGAAGTATCAAGGAGATCGTACGATCCGTCATCGGACGAGGATACGGAAGGTAGAAACACCGTCAGAGTTACGGAAAAAGTCGAAAGACCAAAGAACCGAAACAGAAGTAGAACGCGAAACAGCTCCACCGATCATAGCTCTCGTAGAAAACAGTCTAGACGCAAAGAACAGAATAAAACTGACGAGGAAGAAGGGTCTTTGAGCAACAAGTTGACGACTCCTGAACCGCCGACCACTCCTGATCCAGGATCTGGTAAGTTTTCGTGAGAATCGTGAAGTACAACGTGTGTACTTTTAGTGTGAACGGATTAGTTAAAAAATACGAGTCTAGATGTAAGAATAAAAATCTTATCTTTGTTACATAAAGTTTAGGAGCATTGTTTTATTTTTTATAGATTTTAAATGTGAGGACGAAGGCTTCTTCCCGCATCCTCGAGACTGCAAGAAATATTTTTGGTGTCTCGACAGTGGTCCAAGTGGACTTGGCGTGGTTGCACATCAATTCACCTGTCCTTCAGGTAACTTTATTTTTTTATAAATAAACCTCTTGCACAATTAATTCTAAATATGTCCATTTCCAATCTTAAACGTAATTTCTTCTAATATAAATCATTAATAAAAGAGTAATATAAATATGTGAAAAATTTATATATAATATATAATATGTATATAAATAAGAAATATAGATATAAACAAACAAATATATATGCATATGTATAATAAAAATTTTTTACTTGTCACATTTATTATATTATTTTTCTTATAATTTCTTGCTGAATCTATGCTATTAAAATAGAAATCTTTGCTTTGTTTGTTGTAGTATTTCGTATCTCTTGAAATTTCACAGGTTTGGTATTCAATAAGGCAGCGGACTCTTGCGATTATCCGCGCAATGTGATTTGTCCTAAGACGTCGAAGACATCGGTCGTTTCGACCACTAGATTGCCCATTACAGCTGCGACCAGTCGAACGACTTATTTACATAGCACGACAACCGCAAAGATCGAATCGGAAGAGTACGATTCGGAAGAGGAAGATTACGAAGAGGATGCGATAGACCAAAGCGAGGAAGAGGAAGTGCGAGAAGAACCAAAAGTTATCACGACGACGAAACCTCTCGTATACAAGACGCTCACTAGAAATCGTCCTAGCACGACAACTACTACAACGACGACGAAACCGAATGAACGGGAAAGAACAAGTGATGGCGAAGAGGAGGAGGATCCGAGGGTAATTAAGGAACTGATCGATCTCATCAAAAAAGCTGGCAAGTACAGGTTTATTAAACAAAGTAAAATATCTTTACTTTGTGTATTTTTTAATAATTTTATATCTTAACAATCTTTTATGCAATATCTTTTTAATAATTTTTCTACTTCTATGAATTTAATTTTTATAATATTAAATCTATTTCTTTTTTCATTAATACTTTTTTATATTATTTTATATTATTTTTAACATATTAATATTTTTTGTAATAGCAACTCTTTTAGATAAAATCTCTCTCTTATAATAAATAATTTTTCCAATTCATGTAACAGGCGGAATAGAACATCTGGAGAAACAGTTACTTCTTCAAGAAAAGAATTCCGATATTAGATCGGACAGCGAAAGCGTCACTCCGGCTACGATTAGTCGTAGTCTGTATGAACGCGTGTTGAGTCGCCAGGCGAACAAGCTCGGTAATAGTCGACCCGTATCATCATCCTCGGAAACTAGTTACGTGAACGGACCAGGAAGAGCACAGTTCGAAGGCTTGGATGATATTCCCGAAGTAAAAAGTCTCAGACGGTCGCAGAAACCACAATATGTCACTATTGAGAGATCTAAGTCAGTCGCCTTATATCTTTATTCGTCAACAAGTTAATACAGTTTAATTTCTTGTATTATCAGACTCAGTTAACTTTTGATTTAATATGTTTTTTCTTTTAATTCTAATCTAAAAAAAATATCGTATAATTAATTAAATAAAGATTAAAATTAATATTGTTTAAGCTATGATTTGACACAATATAAAAATATGTAATTAATATATATTTTAATTTTTTACATTACTGATATTGATATTAGATCATCAGTCACGACGGAATCGCCGGAGAACGAAGACATTGATGAGAACGAGGAAGATGACGACAACACCGACGTAGCTTCCTCTGAGGAAGAAAGTATCAGCAATCCGTTAGAAGGAAGCTCGTCCACACAACGAGTAACGCCAAACTACGTGAACATTCGTCGAACGCGACCCTCTACTACGGTGTCCAAGTATGACGATAGTATGATTGACAAAATAATTGATTTTATTTCCAATTGTCTTTCATGTTATCTTGAAATTTTCAGAATTGAAAACGACGTGGATGAGAAGGAAGTCGAGGAGGAAAGACCAACTCGCAGACGACGACCCTATGTCTCGAAGTAAATATACATGCGATATTTTTATCAAGATAATGGAAGCATGGTTTATATTATATAAATCGTATAATAACATTTTTTTAGACAACAGAATAATGAAGCAGGCTCTGACACATTGAAATCTTTCCGAAGTGAAGGCTCAGGTTTCAGGTAATTGATAAATTATATATATATTATCTTTTATATTATGTATAATATAAATTGCATAATATAATGTATAATAAATATGTAATATAATTACATAATAAATACGCGCGTATGCATTTAGTATCATGATATATATATTATGTGTTAATAATTTTAAAATATTTATCTCTTTATTATAACTTTAGGAATTCGGAGAAGGGAGATGATTCGGCAGGCGTGAATTTATCAACGGAGAAAAACGACGCTTCGCCAACGATCAATTCTAGGTTCCTGTACACGACATTTCTTTTTATCATAACACTTTTCGCATCATTATACGGTTCACATTACTTTTAAAATCTTTTAGATATACCAACATACAAAGGTTTAGAGGCGTCGCTTCGAAAAGTTTGGAAAATTTATCCAGCTTATCTTCATTGGAGATAACCACTCCGCTAGCAAAGCTGAAAGAAAACCCAGAAGTACAATCTAGTACAAGAGATAGTACGACCATCTCATCGACGACACCCACGACGACCATTTCGATCTCTACCGAAGTCATCACCGTGATTAGTGTCGAACCGCCGGAAAATCCATCCAGCGTCAGCTCTAAAGTGGACAACACCAGCTCCACTACGGATTCAATGAAACTGGTGGAAGATTCAGCGACGGAAATTTTATTCACGACATTGCCGGCGACCACCTCATCAACGACGACGACAAAGACGACGACTGCAAGTAGATCAACGCTCGCCACGGTTTCGCAGCCACGACCATTTGGCTTCACTAGACGAAGATTTAGCTCATCAGAAGCAACGACGACGACAACAACGAGCGACCCGTCGAGTAGATCCAAGGTGAGTATAACGTCGCGAAATTCGACGCGTCCGTCCAGTCCGTTTCTGGGACGAGTTCGATCAAGGACGAGACCGGTTAATCGAGTTGCCGAAGACAAATCGCTGGAACAGGTGGATGCTCCACAAGTGGAGACCTCTACGTTTAGCAGCAAAGATTCGAGTAGATCGCGCAATAGAGGATCCAGCAGATTTACCCCGCCGACGTCGAGATCGAGGATAAAAGACGTTTCCACAAACTCCGTTCCAAGTCCCAGATACAGAGAAAGAGGTAGAACGACGATTTCGACGACCGTCAGTACAACTATCATAGACAACGATAGCAAGAAAAAATATCGAAGACCCAGCAGAGTCAGTAGTACGGAATCTATTAAAGTCAATGAATTGGACGACAGTCCAATAGTCAGGATAACTCAAGGTAATCGCAAAAAAAACTCGTCGCTTCGTTCGCGATCTGAGAGCAGCGACAAAGAGAATGATAATGTAACAAACATCAGAGTATTTAAAAAGCCAACTGTTAACCGTGAATTGTACAACAGGACAAAGCAGACGAAGAAGAGAAACAATGTGCAAGAGCCAAAAGTGAACGTTGAGTTGTACCAAAAGCAGATCACGTCGATAACGCCGAATATTTTAGGATCAAGTACTATCATGGAGAACGATAAAATCGAAAAAAACGATTTGATAAACGTCGTCGATCAAGAAGCTGCCAAGGAAGATGCTACTATAGTTGATTCCGCCATTGAATCCAACACCATCGAGCCAACATATATCAGTCAGGTAAAACCGGTTACATTAAACGGCATCACAACTGCCTCCAGCAACAATAAGGTCGATTATACGAGTGATCGACCTGATGACGCTGTCGCCACAACGACCGCTCACATCGAGACTCACGAATTTAATCCTAATTTGGTGATAATTGTCACTGAACACGTAGAAAGTACATCGGAAGCGCCGAGGAGACGCAAAGTTATTCTGAGAAGAAAACCAATATCAACCAACAGTACTGTCGAAGCAGAAGAAGAAAAAAAACCAGAAGCATTTCGCAGACGAAAAGTGTTAAAGCGAAAACGTCCGCTTCAGAACACCTCGCCGATATCAACCGAAGTTTCTCTCGAAGAAGAAGCGTTAGAAGACTCGAGTCTTTTTCCAGAATCGATGACTCCGACAGGAGACAGCGAAGATATTGAAAAAACGACGATCGCTGCTGATCAGACAGAAGTTATTTCGTTGAATAAGAATGCTGAAGAATTGTCTGTTGCCACAGGATTCATGAAAGAAATGCAAGACTCGACTTTATCTATCACAGAAGCCACCTTATCTACCGATTACAATCTTGACGGTTCCACGAAGATTATCTTGGAAACTCCCGCGGTAGAAACTATGACAACTTCGAACAGAGAAGCTACCGATTTCCTCAGCAGCGTTGCTATATCAACGATTAACACATATGCCGATGAAGAATATCAATCAACGAGTGAAATGAATGTTGAAGCTACTACGATGGAATCAACATTGGCGACAGCTACGATTGATAATACTGAAAGCAGCACACTTTTAGAAGAAACATCGGTACCGGAAGAATCTGAGAACTTATCTACTCAAATTATCACTACATTGTCGGAGCCAGATTCTACTCGCGCGCAAATAACTACAGAACTATTCACTGAATCGGATTCGTCTTTGCCTTCAAGACCAAACTTTGAGTCGAGATACGCGCGTCTGAAATTTATTCGCAAAAATCATGTGTTGCCTTCGGAAGCAGATGCGACTAATCGATATCCTACCGTGTTATCGTCGACGGAAAACAGTAATCTGGAGGTTCTCTCGAGACGCAGAAATAATTTGTTCATTCGACGACATCCGGTTTCTTCTACTACTGTTAACGTATCACGCGATGATTTCCAATATCAAGAGGAAAAGCAGGATACAAATAACAGATCTCATGACTTGATGAGACAGGAGGTTGTGGAAGATACAACCCTGAAGAACAGGCCGATTTCTACGGTCGCTCTTTCAAATGATTTTGCGGAATTCTGGAAAAGTTATACTACAGCTTCGTCAAGAAATCAGATAAGCAATTCTTCAATTCGTATCGATGATATCGATGATCGTAAAGTCGCAGAAACAGAAGACACGTATCAATCGACTTTGATTACCACAAGCAAGTCAGAGATTCGACCGCGATATAAGATTCCCGTAATTTTGAAGAGACCTTTTGATCCTGAAGAGGCTTTATCACCCAAACGATATCATTCGTTAGATTCCGCGCCCGAAGAATCTGAGGAGACGCCGGAAACTAAAGAAACTAGTCTGAGACAATCCAATTTCCGACAATCACGAACACGTTACAAACTTCAAAACCGCAATAATATCAAAACCGATGAGGAACCAACATCGTCGAGTCCAGAATCCACGAGTACTTGGCAGTACTTTAGAACGCGCTTGTACTCGAAACATCCGTCGTCGACCAGCACGGAAGCAACGATCACGGAGACTTTAATACCAGCGAGAAAATTTGATTATGCCGCCGATGCTTTTCATCGGAAACAACAGTCGTTTAAGACGACGACACCGAGGAGCAACGATCTTTTCGACTCGCAGAATCTGATCGATTACACGAGCGTGACGACGGCGAAACCATCGGTAACCCGATTGGTGACCTCCGTGACGGAATCTGGCACCACGGAACGGCAAAAGATCCTCATTAAGACTAAGTATTCGTCGCTTACATCGAACACGAGGATATCTGCGGATCAATTCTCTTCGACAACCCCGTCATTGGTCTCGGTGACGGGACTTGACGATGAATCTTTCAACGAGATACGTCAGAGTGTTGAACGATCCACTCTGCCGATCGAGGGCGAATTCAGTTATCATTATGATAATCGATTCACAACGGAGTCCCAAGAGTCTTCGACCATCGAAATCGAGTCGGTATTCAGTAATTTGATCGCCGACAAGAGCTCCGCAAAATAATAGGAGTGTCATTATCAATTATCGTTGCAACCGGTGGCGACAATGTATATAGAAACAGCTATTAAATTAATTAAGAGAAATCTATCGCAATCACTGATTTATTCGGCGAAAACGATAGAAATTTAATAGACTTTGCACTAGGAATTAATGTATATAGCATTTTACAAACATTAATCATGTTTAAGATCGTTCTACGAGAGATGAACACATTAAACAAATGCCATTATAATTGGAAGAACTTGCTAGCTTACGATAACCGACGACCGAATAATCTTCACGCATCATTATTTCATCACCAATAACGACGAATCATAACGAGCACCTCTTCATTTGCTTATGTCTCTTAGAGGAACCTTGACTAAGACCTCTGATAACTCTCTCGACGATGTACTACTATTTATGTTCTACTTGTGCTACTACTTACCGCAAGTATAATCATCGCTAAATACTATCGATGATCCAGGATGACTCCTTATCGTCCGAATTAACGCAGCAAGCGAACACATTCACGGCGCTTAAATAGATAATCAGAGAGTTCCCCTCTTTATATTCCTTCTTTTCTCCTTCAAAACTGGCGCAGCTTACACACAGAAAGACACAAAGACAGAGAAAACAGAAGGAGATAATAGAGAAAAAAAAATATTAAAAAGACGAAAAGAACGAAAGAGATCCCTGGGGATCCTCGCATTAAAGCGCGCTGCCTTGTTCTGATTTTTTCAGGTCGCCGATTCGAAACCTATCAGATTGCCGACCCTGAAGGAACTGATTGGTTATCCGACGACTTATTACGACGATCATATTGCTACGACGCCGCCTGCACTCTTGCACTTGCTGCGTAATGACGTGGATAACGATATTAGTCAGCAGAATGTCGAAGAAATTTCGTTCCGAGAAACGAATGAATCGCGAGATGGTGAAAGAGAGCAAACAACAAGAGACACAATCGAAGAGGAGACTGGCAACTCGTGGCTACGACAAGCTTCGGAAAACAAAGTGAGAGCTCGCACTCCAACGAGAGCAGATGTCACTCTTGAGGAACGAGCTCTAGTCACAAACATCCCTATTATTCAGGAAGACGAGGATAGACAAAAGAAATATTCGATCTCGATGTATCTGAAACCGACAACGATGCGCGGCATTCCTCTCGTCAGTTTGACTTCTAGGCCAGTAACGCGTGGCTTTTACGTCACCAAAAGCGAGGAGGATTTACCATCATCGACATTGGCGATTGACTTTACATCGCCTTATACAACAATCGACAGTTTCATTGAACGACAAACGGAAACCGTTTTAATTCCCGACATTTCTACAACCGATGAGACCGTCACTGTCACTCATAATAATCAGAAAAAACCAGGACTCGACGATAATATAAATGATATTGTAACCGACAAAATTGTCATTCGTAACGATCAAAATGAGTTAGAACTCAATACTTTCAATAATGTAAATGATATTAAAAACAAAGGCGTCGATAATCGTGACGAGAAATTCTCTACGTTCGATTCTTTGGCGATCTCTTCGGAAAATTCTGATAGCGCCGAGAATCCTTCAATTTATACAGAGCCCGATATGATTACAATTCCTGTCAGTAGACCTACGTCTAAAAGAGGAAAATCATTACGTAATTTTGATTATAATACGACACCTCTTGCTGATGTTCCGACAACATCGACAAGACGAAAAATCGCCATCGCCGTAAGCAAATACAAAGAAGCCAGCATTCCGTTGTGGACGGGCAGGCGTATAGTGACCAGAAAGAGAAACAGGACTGCTGTTTCGTCGATTAAAGAAGCCGAGAGACGAATCGACGAGACTTCTCTTCATACCGCAAAAAGTATCTTCAAAAGTGCTTCTGCAACTTCTGAGATCCCTTTGACGTTGACTTCGACAAAGCATAAACTTGCCGCAATTTCAACGGTACCGACAATACCATTAATTGTGTCTGAATCTACTATATCTCCCGAAATTTTAGATGATTATAGCGATCTTGTGTATTCAACTGACGGTTCAACCGTCACCGAAGACTTGATCGATCGTACAACTGCAGAAACAACGATTACTGTGACAAACTCGATAATTACAACGACTCCTCCAATCACAAAAATCGCTTCAATAATGAATAATTCCACAGTAATTTCAACGATCTCTGATGATTTTACAAGCGTAACTGCGAGGTCTTCAACCGCAAATGAATCTATAATTATGACTACATCATCATCGACTGTTGCAAAAGCTCCCCTCACAGTTGCAAGTGATCAAGTCACAATCACGACTAAAAGCGCTGAAATTGAAATTCCAGTTTCTATGACTACAAATTATTCCATAGCTGCTGTTCCAACAACCGCGAATATGCATGCAATCGCAAATGATTCTGTAATTACATCCACGATTACGAGTAGTGGCGTTGAAATAACTTCTCCAATCGCAAATTATTCGACTGATTTTGCAAATATGATTATACCCACAACTATAAGCGATAGGATTGAAATTACTTCAACAATTACAAATTATTCTGATATTGCTATTCCAATAAATACAAGTACGAACGCAATTGTGACTGATTCTGCAGTTACGACTGTACCCACAATTATTACAGGAATCGAAACTACTTTGACAGTCGCAGATTCCGTAGTCGCGACGGTTATGAATAAGCAAGAAATCGCCATTGATCCTACGATCACAGCTGCAACTACAAGTAGCGAAGTTGAAACTACAATTACAAATAATCCCGCATTCGTTATCCCAGCAACTACGATGAATCCTGTTACTACTATTTTAATTATTTCTTCTTCAAATGCGACTATACCTGCGACAACGAGCAATCTTACAGATGCAGATATTGCAACTGTAACAGATATATTAACTACAACTATACCTACAACTGTAGTTATTCCGACAATTAGTAATGTAATTACGTCTGCAAATGCAAACATTCCTTCTACTTTCGCAATCACAGACACTTCGACAATTACGAGTTTACCTAAAACTAATTCTGTAATTTTATCTAAAGATTCCATTACAAGCACAGATGAAACTTCACTGAGTTCAACTGTGCCTACGACTTTAAATATCGAATCTACTATGGCACATTTCAATTCGAATGTTTTTAATATTAGCAGCGATTCCGAAATATCAGCCGTCACGGCAACTCCAAAGTTTATCCAAACCACCGAAATTCCCACGACGCTCGAAACTTCCCCAATATTTACCTCGACCGTTGATTCGAGATCTCTTCCCAGTACCAATCCCGCGATGTTATCCACCACTGCTTTCTCGGACCAAACGAGCGAGAATTCAGTGACATCGACGATTACGCAAACTCCTTCTACTCTCTTTTCAAGTGTAATACCGGTTACTAACAAAACAATTGTAGAAAAATCGACATTTTCCGCGACTTATGATGAATCGATCGCGACAAACACCATGATTCAAACCACGGGAATTTATGAACCGAGTTCTGTACAAACGAGTAAAGAATCTGTGGTGACTCCAAAAATGAAGACAGCTTCTGAGGAAGTCGCTTCAAGGACTATACAAAGTCAAAAACAAGATCAGACTTCTAAACCCGATGATCAATTCGGTCAGAAAACCTCCAGACGTCGCGTTGTAAATCGAACGAATAATTGGATTGGAAAACCTGTAGTCCAGCAAACAGTCAATCAACATCCTCTGCATCGAGTCACGCAGTATCGCGGACGACCACGAAGACCTCCTGGCTATACTTCGAGAGTGGTTGAGGAAAATCGTAGAAGAAGAATCGTGCAAAGGAGAATGAGAGTTAACTTTGAACCGATCAGTAGTACTATCAGACCCGATGATAATATTGTCGTTGCTCAGAATATCACTGAGGATCACGTTGCATATAATCGAACGGGAAATGTAAGAAAAAGAATGAGAATTGTATCGAAGAGAATCAGGGAAAGAGTTGAGCAAGAGGAGACTACTACTTTACAAGAAACAACATTACTTTTTCAATCATCAACTG
Organism: Cataglyphis albicans; assembly: GCA_038406275.1. Lineage (NCBI taxonomy): Eukaryota > Metazoa > Arthropoda > Insecta > Hymenoptera > Formicidae > Cataglyphis > Cataglyphis albicans. Next base: position 2,760,444 of record JBCAUJ010000005.1, on the reverse strand, counting down.
ACAATGAGAATAAAACGCATCATGAGAAAGTTAATCGTGAGAATGGAAATGTCGAAAAAGAACAGGAAGATATAAAAGGAATAAAATTTCAATCTCAAGAAAATCTTGTGACAAATAAAAGTGCCGATCTCAATTCAGTCAATGAAAATCTTTCAAGTAATTTTCAAAGCAATCTTCGTATGAGCAAGAATCTTTCCGAACAAGAAAACAAGAGAAAAAGAATGAGAGTTGTATTAAAGGGCATTAGGCCTAAATCCGAGAAAAAGAATCCAATCGAAGAAGCGAGAGAAGATTCTGATTCTGTTGATAAAAATTTTCAAGGCAGTTTTTCAACAAACTTTTACGCAAACTCGAATTTTTCCAACAAAAGACGTACAGGAAGAAGAATGAGAATTTTACTGAAGCGTGTTCGACCTACATCTATTAAAAATAATTCCATGATTGGGGAAACAAATGCGGATATTATAGAAAAAAATCTTCAAAATAATCTTCCAAATAATCTTAGCAAAAGTAAAAATTTTTCTGACGAGAAGAAAACAAGAAGAAGGATGAGAATTGTGTTAAAGAGAGTTAGACCTAAATTCGAAGAGGAGAAAGCGAAGACCGAAGAAATCAGTGTGCATTCTAATTTTACGAATAAAAGTCTTCGAGGCTTTTTTTTAAATAATCTTAAAAATGATACAAATTTTTCCGTCAAATATAAGGATCGAAAAAGAATGAGAGTTGTATTGAAGAGTATCAAACCCAAATCCGAGGAAAAAAACTCAACAACTAAAGAGACGGATTCTGATTCTGATTCTATTGATACAGATCTTCAAGGTAGCTTTTCAAGTAATTTTCACACCAATGTCAATCTTCTCGACAAAGAAAACTCAAGAAAAAGCATTAAATCCAAGTTCGAGGAAGAAGACTCGATAGTTGAAGAAACAAGGGCGCATTCCGACTTTATCGATAAAAATTTTTCGAGTAATCTAAGTGATAATTTTTCCAACCAAGAAAAAATATTAACGCATTTTAAATACGGAAAAAAAGAAGCGACAATCCAACGACTGGAAAACACCGAGGAGCCGCAAACTACGGAGACATTTGTTCTGGTCAAGGACACTGATCAGCCCTCGCTCGAGGTCAGTGCAGTTTTATATTGAAGACTCGCTTTGCCTTGATAACATACTGTAGTTCCTTGACCAATCGCATGTTGCTTTAATTAAAGCGAAAACGAAACGAAAAACCGTTGCTGCCTCTTCTCGCCGCTAACCGAAAGATCTCTCGCAGAAACATAATCCTCTCACAGAAAGACCATCATCGCCTTAATGTCTTTGCTTGAACAAAATCGCCTGACTGAGGATATCTTTTACTTAATGTAACATTCTCCTCTTCTGAATCTGCTTCCGATGCCTAAATTGATATACTACATCGGCCAACGATATCTTCTCGATCGACTAATGCGGAAGGAATCGGTTATAACTATTCGTAACTTAATGGCTTTCTTGAATGTCTACATCCTGACAAGATCATCGATCACTCGCTGGATCTAACCAAAATACCTTTTATGAAATGAGATATTATATGATCATTCCTTACACTCTGCTACGTCATCGCATTGCCTATCTACGAAGATGCTCTCTCTTCTCTGGTTTTTAGAAATATTCTTTACTTTGGGGTGGAATACGAAACACGAATTTGGAAACCTGATCTTTCTCTCTGAGCGAATACTCTGAAATGTGAATGAACCAGAAACATTTTCATCCGTGCTTTTAGTTTTTCTTACAATTTCATTAGAAATTAACAAATTCTTTTCCAAAAGACGCACTGCGCGAGCGTCTAGATTTCGCTTTTTCTGATACGTTATCTTGAACATATTTTAACGCTTGAATTAGTAATTAATATATCTTAACACGCGAAACGTTTCAAACAACACAAAAATTCAAAAAAATTTGGAAACAAAAAGATAATTTGAAAAAATATTTTGAAAAAATTAAGAAATTTATTAGACACTTTTAATAACAATTAAAATACAATAAAATCTTTTATATGTCTAAAAATGCTTGTAATATATTAAAATATTAAAATACCTAAACGAGAAGTCTCAAAGATGTAAAGATTGTGTGATATAAATAAGATACAATTAAAAAAAAAAAAATAATTTAATAAGAATCAAATCCGAATTTTTTTTTAATGTTTAAAAGAGGATGGTACTTTAATTATTTGTGTTGTCTGAGATATCAGTATCGAGATGTTCTCAATTCTATTTATCTTATTCTAATTATCTTAAACTTGCTTTGTTGAAATGCAAACGCATTTATATCACACGTGTGTGCATTCATAAGCGATTCATATAATCAAGAATTAATTTATTTCTGTCGCGCTTTGCACTATTTGTAATATATAGAAAAAATCAATTTGTAGTACATGTAAAAAATCCATTATTATTCCAACAGGTTAATTCCTTAAAAAACAGTGGATCCATCGGTTACAAATCAGGACTCTCTAATAGACATAGAAAACCGACGCAGTCGACAACGGCCGCGCCGCTAATCAACACCTTTCCAAGCACAGTAGCTATTTATCGAAGCGGTAAACCAATCGAGACCACCTTCTCATCGAGGATAGATCTCGTCGGTAGGTTTATGAAAAAAAAAAAAAAAATATGATGGCATAATTTTGATTTTATTTTTATATTATTTAGGCTCTTTTTCAATTTTTCGAAAATTCCTTTCAACATTTCTTTTTTTTTTTTTTAGACGCGTTCGAGGATACCAGATCGGCCGTCGACCAAAACGATCAAAAGACGGATGTGTCCGATCAAAGCATCCGCGCCCAAGAATTTGCGGTGACTCTAGCGGATCCACCGCAATCGTCGTCGCCAGACACTGGTACATTATACTTGCTAGAGACCACGCCATCTGACTACTTAATTTTTCTAATTTAAAGTACCATATCATTATATTGCTAGCCTTATTCTTTCGACGGAATAGCTTGCGTTTCAACTAACAATCCTCGATTCATCTCAACACAGCCGGCTTCTTCTCTCGGGTTATTTCTGATAACAGTCTCCGTTTAACGATCCCGATAATTTCCTGAAAAATCGCCAATTCATGTCAAAATAAGACGCTAATCATAGAAGAGATTTTTTTTTTAAATAGGAAGTTTTCGCAATAACGTCATCATCTCGATTGACTAATTCATTCATCGCGTCCATGTTTCTCTCATGGTATTCGCTTCAAACATCTGCCTTCTATCTTTTTACTATGTTTTTTCTTCGATTTCATCGTACAATTCCTCGATTTATATACAGAATTTCTTCTTCATTTGTCATTGACCGTACTCATTTATATACTAATATAATCGTGCAACATCTATGCATCATTATTTTTAGTTCCTTCTGTTTCTCTCTTTCTCTTTCTCGGCCACGTTCATCATTTGCTTTGCTAAGTGAATTAAACACTAATCTTTTAATTCATGCAATCGATAAAATGAACAATACATGACATAAATCCTTCAGCTGACTTTAAAAGATTTTAAATCGTTGATTGATTAAAGTATCGATCTTCTCAGGAATAACTGTTTCGTACCACTTGCTAGTACTTCAGTATTCATTCTAAATCTTCAGACTTGTCAGTACGTGCTTACGCACGTGCTCTTGACATCCCTTACAAGGTTGTTGAGATACTCTCGGTTCCTTCGTCCTTCAGCTTCTACGCAGCCGCTGACTCTCATCATTCAGTTGATTGACATCTCACTAATGAATCTCACTCTTTCTATTTCGTCGCGCTCTCTCACTCTGGGAATCAATCTCATCAACGTGACCCGCTTGTCCCTGGTAAACTTACGTCTAAGAGGCAAAGACTAATCAGGTTCCACACAATTAGGTCGAATGGTGTTAAGGGACGCCGCAAGGCGCAAGATAAGCACCACCGTAGCGCCTAGAACAGATCCGACGATCGACAGGACGATCTCGAGATACAATGCAGACTTCAGGAACCGTCAGAGATCCCAGACGAAAAGTGCGCGACCCACGGTGAACACTACCACGAGACCCAGAAGACCGCCGGTGCTCGACTACGATTATTACGAGGACGAGACGCCGATCGTTATCGGTAACTCTTTTCTCAATAGCAAGCTCTTCCTCACGAGTAAGGGTACCATACGTTGCTTGGACCAAGGCAACTTTCCGCATCCGTATTCGTGTAAGAAATTTATCAGTTGTGCGCGTATGGTAAATGGCCAGGTGATCGGAACCGAGTACACCTGTCCCGACAAGCTGACCTTCGATCCGATCGGCGGTATCTGTAATTGGTCCGCCGGTCTCGGTTGCAAGGATTAATCAAAACTCAATATAATTCACTTGATAGTCGAACATAAAAAAAATTCTCTCAGACTCGGTTGCACTTAAAGTCACTTGTTAGAACTCTCTTTGTTCGGATAAATATATTTAACTAAAAAAAAAAAAGAAAAAAATCGTAAAGTTTAATTTGACTGAGAATGTCGATACAATTCTTTATCGTTTTTCTTTTTTTTTAATTGAATAATTTTATATTAATGCCTTTATGTAATACATAAGTAATATCTGATCATATTTTTAAAAGATTTCTTTATCTATGTCATTTGTGAGAAAAATAGATGTATGATGTCGAATGATTATCAATACATATACATTTTTCTGATATAAAAGACAGATATTTTTAGATAGTAGCAAATTTCTCGGTTTAAGAGCAATTAGGAAAAGAATGTTTCTAATTTTGCAAAATAAAATTTATATAAATTTTATTTTGATTAATAATCTTTTTTTTTCACGAAAATTTGAGATATTAATATTTCAGACTTTTAAACTTTGCTGTCATCGCAACAAGATAAATGAGAGCATTCTATAAAAATCATGAGATGACGTTATGATTATTATTATTATTATACGGATAATTATAACAAAATGTTAGGGAATATGCGTGAAACAAATAGATTGTTCGTTCGAGGAGACTTGAATCAGTCTCATTGAAAAGGCAAAATAACCACAATTTTTTTTTTCATTTCCGCAAAGATAATTTTTTTGAATATATCGTGACTAATATTATTAATATAATGTAACATATATAAAATAGAACTGATATTAATAGAGTATTTTCATATCTATAT